>VSMD01057432.1:0-20853 GCA_008750895.1 Mirza zaza | reverse complement strand
CACAAAGTAAACCTCAAGAAATTAAAAAAAATAGAAATCATACCATGTACCTTCTCAGATCACAGTGGAATAAAAGTAGAAATCAACCCTAACAGAAACTCACATTTCTACACAAAAACGTGGAAATTAAACAACCTCTTACTAAATGATTACTTCATAAATGAAGAAATCAAGATGGAAATAAAAAAATTCTATGAACAAAATGACAATGGAGAGACAAGTTATCAAATCCTCTGGGACACAGCTAAAGCAGTTCTAAGAGGAAAGTTTATCTCCATAAATGCCTATAACCAAAAGTCAAAAAGATCACAAATAGACAATCTAACGAAACGACTCAAAGAGCTGGAAAAAGAAGAACAGACCAACCCCAAACCCAGCAGAAGAAGTGAAATCAACAAGATCAAATCAGAACTAAACGAAATTGAAAACAGGGAAGCTATTCAGGAGATTAATAAAACAAAAAGTTGGTTCTTTGAAAAAATAAACAAAACTGACACGCCTTTGGCTAAGCTAACGAAAAGCAGAAAAGAGAAATCTCTAATAAGCTCCATCAGGAACAAAAAAGGAGACATCACAACTGATCCCAAAGAGTTACAAGATATAATTTATGAATACTACAAAAATATGCACACAAACTGGAAAATGTGGAGGAAATGGACAAATTTCTAGAAACACACAGCCTCCCTAGGCTCAACCAGAAAGAAATAGATTTCCTGAACAGACCAATCTCAAGAGCTGAAATAGAAACAGCAATTAAAAATCTCCCTAAAAAGAAAAGTCCCAGTCCAGATGGTTTCACACCCGAATTTTACCACACTTACAAAGAAGAACTAGTACCTATCTTGCAGAAACTATTCCACAACATCCAGAAGAACGGAAACCTCCCCGACACCTTTTATGAAGCGAATATTACTCTGATACCAAAACCAGGAAAGGATGCAACAAAAAAAGAAAACTACAGACCAATTTCCCTAATGAATATAGATGCAAAAATTTTCAACAAAATCTTAGCTAACTGAATCCAGACGCTTATCAAAAAAATAATCCATCACGACCAAGCAGGCTTCATCCCAGGGATGCAGGGATGGTTCAACATACATAAATCTATAAATGCAATTCACCACATAAACAGAAGCAAAAACAAAGACCACATGATTCTTTCAATAGATGCAGAAAAAGCTTTTGACAAAATTCAACACCCTTTCATGATACGAACACTTAATAAAATAGGCATAGAAGGGACATACCTAAAAATGATAGAAGCCATGTATGACAGACCCATAGCCAACATCATACTGAATGGGGAAAAATTGAAAGCATTCCCACTTAGAACTGGAACCAGACAAGGCTGCCCACTATCTCCACTTCTATTCAACATAGTGCTGGGAGTCCTGGCTACAGCAATCAGACAGGAAAATAGAATTAAAGGTATCCAAATAGGGGCAGAAGAGATCAAACTTTCACCATTTGCTGATGATATAATATTATATCTAGAAAACCCCAAAGATTCAATGAAGAAACTCCTGGAACTGATAAATGAATTTAGTAAAGTCTCAGGATACAGAATCAATACGCAGAAATCAGAGGCATTCATATACGCCAACAACAATCAAATTGAGAACCAAATTAAAGACTCAATTCCCTTCACAATAGCAACAAAGAAATTAAAGTACTTAGGAATGTACTTAACCAAGGAGGTAAAAGACCTCTACAGGGAGAACTATGAAACACTGAGGAAGGAAATAGCAGAGGATGTAAACAGATGGAAATCCATACCACGCTCGTGGACTGGCAGACTCAACATCATTAAAATGGCTATACTACCCAAACTGATCTACAGATTCAATGCAATACCTATTAAAATCCCATCAGCATTCTTCACAGATATAGAAAAAATAATTTTACGCTTCGTATGGAACCAAAGAAGACCCTGAATATCAAAAGCAATTCTAGGCAACAAAAACAAAATGGGAGGCATTAATGTGCCAGATATCAAACTATACTACAAAGCTGTAGTAATTAAATCAATATGGTATTGGCACAAAAATAGGAATATTGGCCAGTGGAACAGATCTGAGAATCCCGATATAAAACCATCCTCATATAGCCATCTAATCTTTGACAAAGCAGACAAAAACATACGCTGGGGAAAAGAATCCCTTTTCAATAAATGGTGCTGGGAAAACTGGATAGCCACTTGTAGAAGGCTAAAGCAGGACCCATACCTTTCACCTCTCACAAAAATCAACTCACGCTGGATAACAGACTTAAACCTAAGGTATGAAACTATTAGAATTCTAGAGGAAAATGTTGGAAACACTCTCCTAGACATCGGCCCAGGCAAAGAGTTTATGAAGAAGTCCCCAAAGGCAATCACACCAGCAACAATAAATAAATGGGACATGATCAAACTAGAAAGCTTCTGCACAGCCAAAGAAACAGTCATGAAAGTAAACAGACAACCTACAGAATGGGAGAAAATTTTTGCATCCTACGCATCTGATAAGGGGCTGATAACTAGAATATACTTAGAGCTCACAAAAATCAGCAAGAAAAAAATCAAATAACCCTATTAAAAAGTGGTCAAAGGACTTGAACAGAAACTATAAAGAAGACAGAAGAATGGCCAACAAACATGAAAAAGTGCTCAACATCTCTAATCATCAGGGAAATGCAAATCAAAACCACAATGAGATATCACTTAACTCTAGTGAGAATGGCCTTTATCAAAAAGTCTCCAAACAATAAATGCTGGCATGGATGTAGAGAGAGAGGAACACTCCTACATTGGTGGTGGGACTGCAAACTAGTTCAACCTCTTTGGAAAGCAATATGGAGATACCTTAAAGTGATACAAGTGGATCTACCATTTGATCCAGCAATCCCATTACTGGGCATCTACCCAAAAGATCCAATGACACTCTACAAAAAAGACACCTGCACTCGAATGTTTATAGCAGCACAATTCATAATTGCGAGGCTGTGGAAACAGCCCAAGTGCCCATCAATCCAAGAACGGATTAATAAAATGTGGTGTATGTATACCATGGAGTACTATTCAGCTCTATGAAACAACGGTGATATAGCACATCTTATATTTTCCTGGTTAGAGCTGGAACCCATATTATTAAGTGAAGTGTCCCAAGAATGGAAAAACAAGCACCACATATACTCACCAGCAAATTGGTATTAACTGAGCAGCATCTAAGTGGACACACAGGTACTACAGTAATAGGGTATTGGGCAGATGGGAGTGGGGAGGGGTGGGTATATACATATATAATGAGTGAGAAGTGCACCATCTGGGGAATGGTCATGCTGGAGACTCAGACTTGTGGGGGAGGTGGGGAATGGGCATTTATTGAAACCTTGAAATCTGTACCCTCATAATATGTCGAAATAAAAAAAAAATTTAATAAAAAAGGAAAAAAAAAAAAAAGACTGGACTGTAGTACATACCTCTCTCCTGCTTCTATTACTGTCTCATTTTCTTCCAGTCATACAATGGCCTGGGGCTCAACCTTAAAATAGTGACTATTATTAATTTGTGCTTAAAATCTTACCTGAAAAACTTCATATGGCTTTAGAACCCTAAATAAATATAACAACAATTCTTCAGTTCGGCAAAAGGTGAACTGCAAAATGGTAACTGTCTGATTTAAAAGTTTAGTGTTCTATGGATCAAGTCGGAAAGTCATCAGAACAGCAATCCATAAATTGTACATTGGTGTCCATAAACTCAAGGTTGCAGTGGTCAGTGCCATATGTGGTAAACTGAAAATAAAAGTAGCACCTGGGATTAGGAATCTTTGAACAGATGGGGAACTGCCCCACCGATTCCTCAGTGACAAATGATGACAAAAAGATTTTAATCTTTTTGTGAGGGGCAGCTCTGGATTCCTGATAACTCTCTACCTTCAGCTTTATTCTTACTGTGAAATCGCAAACTTTCTCCCTTGTCTGCCACCTTCGATTACCATGTTTTCCTGTTTTTCGTCCTCTCTTTCGCTCTGGTACCCCCAATGGCACATACGTATACTTCAAAGAGAGAGAAAAAAGTTCATCTACAGGGTATCAAACAAAGTGTAGAAATGGAAAGAGACAGAAGAAAAGAGAACAAAAATAAGAGAAACTGCACTCCAAATTTCTTTTCTCTTTGGGTCTGATAGTATTTTCTACAGGCACTGTAACTCACTGGCACATGGAAAGAAGAGGATGGCAGCTTCTCTCTGATTTCCTCAAGAACCCTGGAGTAGCACTGGTTTCCCGGCACTTCATCTGTCTGATCAGAACCCCCAGCCAGGCTGCTCTGGGGATTAGGCCTGTCAGCTGAGATCAACTGCCTTTAAAACTAATGGAAACTGATCTTGGTTTCCTTTGAAAGATGAAACAGGCCCCAAACCCTAACAAGAAATCTCACTGCGAAAAAGACTAATCTGGCATGTTCTCACTAATATGTGGGAGCTAAATATTAAAAACAATTGATCTCATGGAGACAGAGAGTAGAATAATGGTTACCAGAGGCTGGGAAGGGTACAGAGGGGGATAAAGTGGGGATGGTCAATGAGTACAAAAATCTCGTTAGATAGTTAGAATGAACAATATTTGACAGGACAACAAAGTGACTATAATCAACAGTATTTAGAGTGTACTTTAATTCACATTGTATGCTTATATTAAAATATTGTACGTACCCTATTAAAGACATACAATGCATAATAATTTTTAAAAGTCTAACTGTGATAATAATATGTGACAGGTATCCAAGACTCAGTTCAGAATTCATGAATTTCAAACAATATTCAATATGATATTTCAAGCCAGCAAAAATTTTTAGTTTACTGGTATTGGCTGAATAATAGCAATTCTCAATTATCCATTGTAAGCAGCACCAGGAGAAGTACGGCTAACCTGAGCATAAAGACATTAAATTACAAAACTGCAAGGTTTCATCTCATAGGCACCCATTACAGAAGTAAAAAAATAGTAGAGAAAGCAGGTAAAGAAAGAATGAAGGGAAAAAAAATTTTTAAGGGAAAAACTAAAACAAAACAAAACTGAAAGGCTTGAGTTATTTCCTTACCTTGCTCAAAATTATGCCCTGGTAGAAATATTAGTGGGGATTATAGAAAGAGTTGGAAATAGGAAGAAGAGAATGATTTACAGACAATATAAAAAGCTCCTAAATGATCTTATTTCAGCTCTGTAACAATGTACCCGAAAAACAGATTGATTTAAACTTGAAAACAGGCAGGTAAACCCCTTAAATTATCTCTTGGCTTCATTTTGAGAAATTACACAATATTCTTTGTTTCCACAATAAGATTCACTTTAATCTTACCTCTGGTAAACAGAATTCAGGCACAGAATCCACAAATACATGACCCGAGCACTCCTTTAGCTCCTAAAAGAAATTGAAAAGGAAAAATACTAGGAAGAGGTATCTAATAGGTACGGTACCAAAGAAATTTAATTCCCAAACCAAGCTTTTCATGAAGAGTCACGGACCGATAGAGTTGGAGGGAAGCAAGGAAGATATTTAGGCTACCCCTTCCCCTGTTTAGGCTCAGGTAGACCAAGTGTCTTAATAGGGTAAAAACGCTGGCTGGTGGCAGACTCGGGACTTGAATGAACATTTCTTGATGCCATTCAAGAAAGCCCTGCAGGGACACATGCTACTTCCATAACCCATGATCCATGGTTTCCAAATAGTCATGGAGACCACAACCGCAACATCGGAATTATCTGAGGACACTGATTAAAGATCCCTGGGCCTCAACACCTTAGGGATCAAAAACTGGGGATGAGGCCATGGTATCCGTATTTATAACAAGCACCTCTAGTGATTCTGTTATTTGATCAGGTTGGGAATCACAGCCCTAGACAGATCATTTAAAGGCTCTTTCTCCACTTCCCAAGGGTTGGAGCAAAAGGAGAAAGAAAGGAGAGAGGATCATGAGTAGAGAGCAGGGATTAAACCACTACTACTACTGCCACCACCATGAATGTAATGTTTGTCTTCGTAGAGCATACAATTTATTTGGAATTACAACATGCATTTATTTTTTTAAAAAGCATATACATATATAAAGAAACAGAATACAGTGCAATTCCCCATGCCACCCATGACCTACCATATTTAATATGCCTGTGTTAGTTTAGATTCCCCCACTGGCCGACCCTGAGAAAAGGCTTTGAGAGCAAGTGGTTTACGTAGGAGGTGCTGATAAAACAGCAGGAGAATGGGGAAGTGGTCAACAGAGACAAGGGTAACTGATAATGGGTATGTTATTGAGCCATATACTACTTTGAGCAACTGGAACTTACTCCTATGGGGAAACTCTGGGAAATGGTATCATACACACACCTCAGAGTTACCCTACTGAGGAGCAATGGGTCTGGGATATTTACAAAGCTCCTACACTTTGTGCAGCTTCAGGAAGAATCTCTCAGGCAAAACCATATAGATCCTGGCAGCTGGAATTATGATGGAGTATACTGAGATAGACCTAAGAGAGATGTGTGGGCCACCAATAGGGCCTGCCACAATGCCTCCAGAAGGCCACGAGAGTTATTGTTTTCTCACCTCACTGACACTTGTAAACTGAAGTCTATGGTCGATTTTTTACCATCAAGGTTAAAGCTACCTATGACTTTACAAAGAAACCAGTAAAAGATAGAAAAGACAGTTTCCTCTGCTCTTTCCACAAAGGGAAAGATATTGTTTGTTCTAGCAAGTTTCCGTTAGTCACTGAACATCTATTTCTATATATTCATACATATATAAATCTATATTTACATATCAGGGTCTGAATGATTTTGCTTTCAATCTTTATTTGAGAATAGGGCATTAACTACACGTTATTGTCCTTTTGAACTTTTCATGTGTCACACATCATAACCTCTATAGAGTATCTCCTCCCTCTGCCTTCCACTGCATACTCTGGCTCCTCTCCTCAAGTGAGCACTGTTTAACCAGTGATAGGCTGAGCCAAAGAGACTGAACTCGGTTCTTAATTACAATGTACCTGCCAGCCAAAAACAAATGAGCAATTATGTTTAATGGGAGAAGACTCTCAACTCCCTCAGGATGAGGTTAAAAATGATTAAAGACAAATCACGGGAAATTTCAAAGCTTTGCTTGGTCTTTAATTGGCTGTGTAATCTTCTTCCCCATAATGCTACATTTCAGGGCACGTCATATGATAAAGTCTCCTCTGGGGCTCTCATCCTTTCTGGCCTGCAGAAGCATATTTGCCATTCCAAACACTTACAATGTCACTGTATTTTATTCACCACTCCCTTCTAATGAAATACTCCCACATATACATGCAAGTCATTTCGCTCACAATGCGCTGGTAATGGGATGCTTCTGAGCCCTTCTCAGGGAACAATGATTTATAGCCAGCAGGAGACTTGGGCTGAAATCAAGCGCACAGGTTCCTGAATGTCACATAATTTTACAGTCAGCTATGAAGAAAATCTGGTTTCAAATTATGCATTTGGCTTGCACTTGAGGTTGGGGTGCAGTTACAGGAATTAATTCTGCAAAAAGTACCTCTTTATTTAACAGTATTTGTTATAAGAAAAAAAAGTGCTTTATTTAGATGAATCATTTTAAGGATCTGTAAACTCATTCAGTTTTTCAACTGTGACACTTAGGAGACGAAGTATGATTTGGAGATCTAATAAGTGACTTGGCTGAGTGGTACAGTTTTTAACCTTCCCATACCTATGATTTTATTTTAGTACAAAGTTTGATATAGTTTTAACATTTTTTGTAGCTTTGGATTCTCATGTAATAAGTTTACTGTCCGAATACTGATATGAAAAAGGAAATATTGAAAAGATAACCTATTGTCAAAAATTTAAGAGCCTTGGAAACAAAGTAACTTAAGTCATTTACTTAGCTTTAGTTAGTGATTAAAGTCATAATAGGACTCTAAACCTAGATTCCTAGAACTGTTTTTTTGTTTTTTAAATAATCTATAAGATTGTCCATTCTAGGCTACCAAGAAAGGCTGGAATAGGATCAAAGATCATAGTCTGGAAGACCTTCCACTCAAATTTGCCTACATATACTCCCCTCCCGCACCATCCTTCCCACCTCCAAACATACTGCTGTAAAGTCAAATATCCTGCTCTGCAGAATATTCTCCATACTGTGGCCAGAATGATTCAAACAGATAATGATACTGTCCTTCTGGAACCTTCTGTGGCCTCTCATCACCCAAAAGATGACCCAAACTGTTTACAAAGTCCTACCTGATCTGACTCCTCATAGAAGCAGTTAAAAATTCACATACTTGTGGATTTTAAAGTTATTTAAAAAAAAGTTTTATTTCTTCCAATCACAGAATCAGTATAGCTTCAAAATGAACTGCACTGAATTCTTTAATAAGCATCACCTTTAAAACTCTCATTGCAATTCTAGTATAGTTTTCTTTCTGTGGTGATAAAAAGTATTTGTAGCAAAAGTACTTTGATTTCTACAGATGAACAAATTGGATCTGAATCTGAAAAGAGATTCCCTAAAAGGCACTTAAAAGCAATAATTACCAAGTAGTGAAGATCCTAGCACAGATTTTTGGGGTTTTCAAAGATACTATACCTGAAGAAAAAAAATGAGCCATGAGTCACACTGCTACAGGTGGCTCTGGTATGAAAAGATGGATACCTACTGGGTGTAGATATGCTTCTGTTTTTTTGTTTTGGGCATTACCTTGTCCAAGAAAGCATTGCCATCCTTCAGCGACCAGCCGGGAAGATTAGACAGCCTGGGACTGCAAAACAAAAGATTAAATTATCCTAAATAGATTATAATCCTCAGTGATTTCATGGTGACTGTACTGTCTCCATAAAGTTAAAAACAGTTTGAAATTACTGGCAGCAATGCTTACCACAAGTACCAATAAAAAAGAAGAGAAATAACTTATTGTATTCATATCAAGCTTAAGAATTATATGGCCATAGGATAGTAAAAGGTCCAACAGTTTAGCAAAAAATTGGGAAAATTAAAAGAATGCTATGAAGAAGAAAGAAAGATGAGATGCCACAGCATTTTATAGTGTTCCAATCACTGCCTCCTTTCCCTTGTTTGTGTCTGACTATAGCCCTGATGGGAGGGCAGAATGGAAATCTTTGTACTGCAAATGACAAAACAGACTCAGAGAGGTTGGATGCTCTGAGGAGAACACTCACCCACTAGAAGACTCACTACCTACCAGTCTGAATGCACCTCAAACACGAATACCTACATTCTAGTCAAACCCAAACTCTGGATTCACTGCTTACAAGTAGATCAGTCACTGTCACCTGTGGCATCAGTTTCCAATTTTGGAAAAAGCAGCTTGTTTTCTCAAGTTTTACAAAGTGATACCATATGTAAGTGAATAGTTTCCAGAAGGTAAGGTGAATTTCATGATGTTACATTTAAAAAGTTTGAATTCAAAAATCATTTACTGTTAGTAATCTCAGGATTTAACTGTCTACTACTAGGTGACCAGAAGAATTATATTGGAAACTGAAAAAGCCAATAATTCAGGAAAGAAAACAATATATTGGGCATATAAAAAACCCAATGACTAAGGCAACATGTGGAGAAAAAGCACATCAGGAGTACAAATTCGATGGCCAAAGGATTGCAACACTTCCCCACTAAAGTCTGTGAATTAAAAATTAAAGACAGGCAGTCTGACAGGAACGGGAGGGAGCCAAGATGGCGGCGGCCGACGGCGATGACTTGCTCTACCCTATCGCGGTGCTCATAGATGAACTCCGCAACGAGTATGTTCAGCTTCGCCTCAACAGCATCAAGAAGCTGTCCACCATTGCCCTGGCGCTTGGGGTCGAAAGGACCCGAAGTGAGCTTCTGCCCTTCCTTACAGACACCATCTACAATGAAGATGAGGTCCTCTTGGCCCTGGCAGAACAGATGGGAACCTTCACTACTGTGGTTGGAGGCCCAGAGTGCGTGCACTGCCTGCTGCCACCCCTGGAGTCGCTAGCCACGGTGGAGGAGATGGTAGTACGCGATAAGGCAGTGGAGTCCTTGAGGGCCATCTCGCATGAGCACTCGCCCTCTGACCTGGAGGCCCATTTTGTACCACTGGTGAAGCGTCTGACGGGTGGCGACTGGTTCACCTCCCGCACCTCAGCCTGTGGCCTCTTCTCTGTCTGTTACCCCAGGGTATCCAGTGCTGTCAAGGCAGAACTTCGACAGTATTTCCGGAACCTGTGCTCAGATGACACCCCCATGGTGCTGCGGGCCGCAGCCTCCAGGCTGGGGGAGTTCGCCAAGGTGCTGGAGCTGGACAATGTTAAGAGTGAGATCATCCCCATGTTCTCCAACCTAGCCTCTGATGAGCAGGACTTGGTGCGGCTGCTGGCAGTGGAGGCGTGCGTGAACACTGCCCAGCTCCTGCCCCAGGAGGATCTGGAGGCTTTGGTGATGCCCACCCTGCACCAGGCTGCCAAAGACAAGTCCTGGCGCGTCCGTTACATGGTGGCTGACAAGTTCACAGAGCTCCAGAAAGCAGTGGGGCCTGAGATCACCAAGACAGACCTGGTCCCTGCCTTCCAGAACCTGATGAAAGACTATGAGGCCGTGGTGAGGGCCGCAGCCTCCCACAAGGTCAAAGAGTTCTGTGAAAATTTGTCAGCTGACTGTCGGGAGAATGTGATAATGACCCAGATCTTGCCCTGCATCAAGGAGCTGGTGTCAGATGCTAACCAACATGTCAAGTCAGCCCTGGCCTCAGTCATCATGGGCCTCTCTCCCATCTTGGGCAAAGATAACACCACTGAGCACCTCTTGCCCCTCTTCCTGGCTCAGCTGAAGGATGAGTGCCCTGAGGTGCGATTGAACATCATCTCCAACCTGGACTGTGTGAACGAGGTGATTGGCATCCGGCAGCTGTCCCAGTCCCTGCTCCCCGCCATCGTGGAGCTGGCTGAGGATGCTAAGTGGCGGGTGCGGCTGGCCATCATAGAGTACATGCTCCTGCTGGCTGCACAGCTGGGGGTGGAGTTCTTTGATGAGAAACTCAACTCCTTGTGCATGGCCTGGCTGGTGGATCATGTCTATGCCATCCGTGAGGCGGCCACCAGCAACCTGAAGAAACTAGTGGAGAAGTTTGGGAAGGAGTGGGCCCATGCCACCATCATCCCCAAAGTCTTGGCCATGTCTGGAGACCCCAACTACTTGCACCGCATGACTACACTCTTCTGCATCAATGTGCTGTCTGAAGTCTGTGGACAGGACATCACCACCAAGCACATGCTGCCCACAGTCCTGCGTATGGCTGGAGACCCAGTTGCCAATGTCCGCTTCAACGTGGCCAAGTCCCTGGAGAAGACTGGGCCCATCCTGGACAACAGCACCCTGCAGAGTGAAGTCAAGCCTATCCTAGAGAAGCTGGCCCAGGACCAGGATGTGGATGTCAAGTACTTTGCCCAGGAGGCACTTACTGTTCTGTCTCTTGCCTGATGCTGGAAGAGGAGCCAACTCTGGTGTCCACCCTTCAACTGCCCCCAAGTCCTCCCTCGGGGAAGCAGTGGGGACCTTGGCTATCTCTCCCTGTGCATGGTCTGACCCCAGGCCCCTTCCCCCTTCACGGTTCGTCCTCTCCCCAGCCTGGGAAGACTGCTCTCTGACCACCTCCGTGGGGCTGGGGGAGCATGAGGGTGGGGACAGGATGGTGACCCTGGAGCCACTCTGCCTATGTTGGGGAGAGATGTGAGCATCCCAGGGCATTGGTTCCTGGTGCTGTAATGAGGATGCCCTACCCCATCTACTTCTCCACCTCCCTTTCTCCCCTCTCAGTGGTTTTTTTGTGTCAACTGTGTCGTTTTTATTTTATTCCTTTTTTTCCCCCCTTTTCACAGAGAAATAAAGGTCTAGAAATAGTCAAAAAAAAAAAAAATTAAGGACAAAGTAAAGGTGTGGGACTAAAAGGATTCTATAATCAGAAAACAAATACTTGTATAGTTCCTCATCCTCTCTCCAAAATAATTTTATCAGATACTGACTTTTTAATTAGCTGATAGATGATAAAGTCAAATAGAAACACAGATATGCAAATACTTGTCCATCTTCTAGAAAAGGTTAAAAATCCAAATAAAATATATATGAATCTAGGCCAGGCACGGTGGCTCACGCCTGTAATCCTAGCACTCTGGGAGGCTGAGGTGGGCGGATTGCTCAAGGTCAGGAGTTCGAAACCAGCCTGAGTGAGACCCCATCTCTACTATAAATAGAAAGAAATTAATTGGCCAACTAATATATATAGAAAAAATTAGCCGGGCATGGTGGCACATGCCTATAGTCCCAGCTACTCAGGAGGCTGAGGCAGTAGGATCGCTTGAGCCCAGGAGTTTGAGGTTGCTGTGAGCTAGGCTGATGCCATGGCACTCACTCTAGCCTGGGCAACAAAGTGAGAATTTGGGGGGTAAATTTTAATTGTGACAATAATTCCAAACTTACAGAAAAGCTGCAAGAATGTAAGTACAATGAACTTCCGTATATCCTTTATCTAAACTTATTAACTGTTTACATTTCGCCATTATTTACCCAAAAGTGAGAATTGTGATTTTATACTTGAGAATGAAAATCACTATGGGAAGAATAAAATTTGATTGGTATAAATTATACCTGATGAACTTTTTTTTTTAAAACTCTGGGAATTTTCTGCTCTACACTTTCAGGAAAATATTCTATTGCCATTAGGTGTTTTAATTCCCATCTCATTTCATAGTCACATATATGTCTTTACTTGTATAATTATTTTTGAAAAATATATTTACTGTCAGATCAGATTTAAAAAGCAAGCATTCTAATAAAAGCGCAATGACAAGATAATGTGGACACTGTTCTCATTTCATGCATGTTAACTCTCTAAAGCAAAGTTGTAAATATCCACTTTGTTTTACAAACAGAACTAGATCAAAAGACACACACTCTATTCCCCATCAGACCTACAAAAATCAGATGGCTGATGCAGTTAGTTCTCCTCAACAAATGATTAGGAATACTACATTGCTTATTGGAAAATAACTCATTTTTTAAAAAAGCAACATTTTCAAGTATCATGGTTTAAACTCTTGACAAATATTCTTTATAATATCAAAGCTTCTGTTAAACCCTGGTAGTGACTTTGGATTTGAGACATTGCCAGTAGACGGGATTGAGTGCTCAAAGGAAATCATGACCATGTTATAAAGATGGCGCCAAACATGAAGGGCCACAAAAACATGTTATCAAATGGCAAAGGGATGCTGACTGCAGAGATGAAAATACTTGCTTATTGTGTTCCCACAAGTTAATGAATCAACTATAAGAGTAAACTTTAAGTTACCAAAGGGGAAGGGGCTTATTATTTTGCTTTTCATGATTACAAAGTTTGCATAAACTTTGCATAAACTTTATGCAAACTTTGTAATCAAGGATACAGAGATCGCTCCACAGCAATCTACTTTAATAAAATATGAGAGGTAAAGATGCTAGAAAAATTGTGATTATAGAACACATCTTTGCATCCATGATTTCATAAACACTTCTTAGGGAAAAGGGATATCATTAAAAAAGTTTTTAGTCAAGAAAAAAATGTATACAATACCTATGTTTTTGGTGATTGTTAATTTTGGAAAAATAGGTAAATTATTCCCATAAACAAATAAATAAATAGTGTATGGCACTGTAATCTATTGCCTAGAAAAATACTGAAAGATAGGTTGAACATGATATGCAATTTATTTTTCTTTTTTTTTGAGACAGAGTCTCACTTTATTGCCCAGGCTAGAGTGAGTGCCCGTGGAGTCAGCCTAGCTCACAGCAACCTCAAACTCCTGGGCTCAAGCAATCCTGCTGCCTCAGCCTCCCAAGTAGCTGGGACTACAGGCATGTGCCACCATGCCCGGCTAATTTTTTCTATATATATTAGTTGGCCAATTAATTTCTTTCTATTTATAGTAGAGATGGGGTCTCGCTCTTGCTCAGGCTGGTCTCGAACTCCTGAGCTCAAACGATCCACCCACCTCGGCCTCCCAGAGAGCTAGGATTACAGGCTTGAGCCACCGCGCCCGGCCTGCAATTTATTTTTCTTTGTACTTTTCTTTTTTACAATTCTCAACTCTGAAATGTATTACTTTATAATCAGAAAATAGTAAAGGAGGCATGACTACATTGATTCATTCGAAAAATATTTACAGAAGGTTATTACTCAGAGCAAAGTGATAGGATTACAGTAAATAATCCTTGCCTTTTAGGAGTTTGCAATCTAGTACAGGGTGACAGTAAACAGCAATTACATCAGAATAAAATAAGAGGCTGGGTGCCATGGCTCACACCTGTAATCCTAGCACTCCGGGAGGCTGAGGCAGGCGGATTGCTCAAGGTCAGGAGTTCCAAACCAGCTTGAGCAAGAACGAGACCCCGTCTCTATTATAAATAGAAATTAATTGGCCAATTAATATATATAGAAAAAATTAGCCAGGCATGGTGGCACATGTCTGGAGTTCCAGCTACTTGGGACGCTGAGGCAGTAGGATTGCTTAAGCCCAGGAGTTTGAGGTTGCTGTGAGCTAGGCTGATGCCATGGCACTCACTCTAGCCTGAGCAATAAAGTGAGACTCTCTCAAAAAAAAAAAAAAAAAGAAAATAAGAGCCATGCAGGGGTATGCAGCAGGCGCCATGGGTTCACAGAGAAAGGGCACTTTTGACAGTTTGCAGTGAGGTGGCAGAGCAGGGAATGCAAGTTAGAAAAGGTCTCTCCAGGAAAAGAAAATAGGGAAGAGCCTCATCATTAGGTGTAGGGTTGCAGGAGAAGGAGATACTCATCTTCACTTGCTCCTTTAGGAATCTTTATTTATGTGTCGAGCTGGGCGCTGGTGATGTGACTGTGAGCAAAACAGACCTGTCCTCCTAAGGAAGCAGGGAAGGCAGACAGATCAAGTCATCACACAAACAAATAGAGAACAGTTGTTAAAGGTGATGAAGCACTAAACTAGCACCAAGCACCACAAAAGTTTTCCTGAGTGTTACAAATTGAGTAAGCAAGCCTAGGTAGGTAGCATCAAAAGATTTTGTGGGGATATGATGATTGAGGTGAGATCTGGACAGGGGCAGAGTCAAGGGGGAACTTGGTCCAAAGGCAGGGTCTAGAGGGACTAGAGGAAGAAGATAGTACCAAGCCCAGTAATTTCTTCCAGTCATTCTCATCAGTCTTTGTTATTCAAATGAAATTTTGAGAAGAGTTCCATACACTCCCTCCAACCCCCCATCCAACTAGAATGCCATCATTATGTCCTTCCAACATGGTAATCATAAATGATTTGAGAGATGGGCTCCGCCTAAACAGGCTAAGGGAAAATGGGATGGGGAGGGGAGAAGAACCTGAAGGAACAACATGTGTGACTGCTCTGAGGTGGGAGTAAGAAGACTTCTTTGAAACCCTAAAAAGAAACAAAGAACAAGACACAGGGTATAAAGCAGGTACTACAGGAGTAGAAATAAAGCTATGAGGTTATTAAGTATGAAATGTCTGATTTCCTTCTGTACTAAGGTTGACAGTTGACATCTCTGACATTTCACTTTGACAATTCTAGTTTTATTTTTATTGTACAGGTACATCCTCAGTCTGTCAAACACCTGGTTTGGCTTGTGATTATTTTTCAAAAAAGTTTTAGAGCAATTTTTGTGAAACCATGGATAAGTCAAAAATTTATGCTATTTTCAAACGTAAGTTTCATCATGGAACAAATGCAGCAAAGACAATTTGAAATATCAACAAAGTGTTTGGGAAGGATGTGGCCAATGAACACAGTACAACAATGGTTTGGGAAGTTCCATTCTGGTGATTTAAATCTTGAAAATGAGCCACTTGGGTGACCTGAGACCAAGGTGGATAATGATGAGCTGAAAGTTGTAGTGGAAGCAAATCCATCTCAACCTACATGTGAATTAGCAGCAAGGTCTGATGCTACTATTCCAACAATATTGGACCATTTGAAACAAATTGACAAGGTAAAGAAGCTGGATAGATGGGCTCTGCATGAATTAAATGAACATCAGAGAGAAATCATCTCAAAGCTGTCATGCCACAAAGGCCAACCATTTCTATACTGTATTATTATGTGTGACAAAAAAATAGATTCTTTTTGCCAATCACAAGCATTAGGCACAATGGTTGGATAAAGATGAAGTATGGAAACACAGACCAAAACCAAATATTCATTAAAAAGATGATGGTGTCTGTTTGGTGGTCCAGCGCTGGTATTACCCACTACAGCTTCATGAAACCTGGTCGGTTGATTACAGTGATATCTACTGCAACCAACTGGAAGAAACAATGAGGATGCTTGCGATTAAGCAGCTGACATTGGTCAATACAGACAGGCCAATCCTCTTGCAAGACAGCGCTCAACCACATGTTGCTAAAACAACACTGCTCAAACTACAAAGGCTGGACTTAGAAACTCTCTGTCATCCACCGTATTCAGCAGACCTTGCACCAACTGACTACCACTTCTTCCGGGCTTGGACTACTTCTTGCAAGGAAAAATATTCAATTCTCAACAAGCCGTGGAAAATGACTTTCTCAATTTCCTCGCCACTACCTCTGCCAGGCTTCTTCACTGCTGGTTTAAAGAAGCTACCATTAAGATGGCAAAACTGTGTTAACAGTTTAGATGCATGTTTCGATTCATTGTACTGCTTCCTGTTTGAGATATAATAAACTACACTTTTGATTTGAAATCAGACATTTCTTACTTAGTGACCTACCAGGATGAGCATGGTGTTTATCTTAAAAGCAACAAGAAACCACTGAAAGGTTTTAAACAAGCGAGAGGCAAGATTAGATCTGTGCTTCTAAAAGATGATTGTGAGGAAGAAAACAAAATCATGTGCCTTCTGATAATACATACCAACACTGATATGGTATTTCCACCAAAACAATAACCCTAACCTAATAATGAGGAACATCAGACAAACCCAAATTGAAAGATGTTATATGAAATAATTGGCCTGTACTCTTAAAAACATCAAGGTCATAAAAGACAGACTGAGAAAGTATTCTAGATTAAAGGAGAATGAAGACATGACAATTAAATGCAATGTGTGATCTGGATGGGATCCTGGAGCAGAAATTATTTTTCTTTTTTGCTATTAAGGGCTTTCTAGTGAAATATGAATTGGTGAAACTGGGGAAGTATGAATAAGGTATACGAATACTGGTATACTATCAATGTAAATTTCCTGATTTTGATTGTTATACCACGGTTATGTAAGAGAATGTCTTTGCTCTTTTGACATATGCACTCAAGTATTTTGGAGTAAGGAGCATCATGCCTCCATCTTACTCTCAAATAAAATTATGTGCACACATATAAAGAGAAAATGATAAAGTAGATTTGTTAAAATGCCAACAAACTGGTAAGGGTAATTAGTTGTTGTTTATACTATTCTTGC
Organism: Mirza zaza; assembly: GCA_008750895.1. Lineage (NCBI taxonomy): Eukaryota > Metazoa > Chordata > Mammalia > Primates > Cheirogaleidae > Mirza > Mirza zaza. The sequence continues at coordinate 3,386 of VSMD01057432.1, read as the reverse complement.
AGCTTTTCTGTACATCTGTAGGATTTCAAAGTAAAAAGTAACACAAAAAGATGACTTTGGATTCAGTCAGGGGCAAGATCAGAACTGAAGAAACTGGTTAGGAGTCTTTAATAGTAATAACTATAAAAGATGATAATGACTACAGCAGCACTGAAAGTAAGTGACTGGATTCTAGAACTATTTAGAGGGTAAAAATGACAAGGCTTAATGAAAGATTGAATACAGGGAAGTGAGGAAGAGAGGTATATCTAAGTTAACTTCCAGTATTGCTGGATTTTGTAACAGGATGACAGCGACTAAGATAGGGAGCTTGGGGAAAACCAGGTCTGGCAGGGTATGTTCTCTTCTTCAGGACCAAGTCTGCCCATGAATTCAGTTTGGGGCATATTGAGTTTTAAGGTGAAGACAAAGATACATCCAAGAAGAGAAATGGAATAGCCATTTGGACTTATGAATCTAGAACTCAGAAGAGAATTATTAACTAAAGACACACAATTTTAAGGTATTATTTGGATGGTTATTGAAGCCATGAGCTTTTATTAAATTCCCTTGCTGGAGACTATGATAGCCAAGCACTGGACACTGAAGAATTACAATACATGATGGCCAGGCAGAGGAAGATGAGTCTCCAAAGTATGTAGAAAAGGAAGTCAGAGAAGTAAGAGGAAAACTAGGAATGCATTAGCATGGAAGCCAGTGCTGCTGGATGGTCAAACAAGATGAGGACTGACAGATGCCTGTCATATCTAATGATGGGGAGGTCATTTGTGACCTCAGGGAGAGCTGTTCCAGTGGAGTGGTGAGGGCAGAGGAGAGACTGGACAGGGTTTAGGAATGCTGAAGAGGAAAGTAGAGTTGAGAGGTTAAAAACAAGTTGTTTTTTTTTTTTAAGTTAAAAGTGACTGATTGTAATTAAATGGGAAGGACTGAGTGAAGATGAAAAGGTCCAAGACAAAGGAAAGATATATAATAATTTAATTAATTAGTTAATTATAATAGTGAAAGGACTCTGAAAAGGTGAGGAGGGATGGGATCAAGACAAGATAAAGTGATTCATTCACACAACAAATATTTACTGAGCAGCTACTATAAGCCAAGAACAGCTGTAGGTACTGGGGATATGGTAGAGAACAAATAAAATCCCTGCCCTTATGAAACACCTCTTTTAGTGGATAAGACAGACAATAAAGTAAATGTGTATATACATAATGTAGTAAGTGCTGTGAAGACAGTTAAAGCAGGCAGGGGGGATAAGGAGGGACAGAGGTACTATTTTTTTTTGAGACAGAGTCTCACTTTATTGCCCAGGCTAGAGTGAGTGCCATGGCGTCAGCCTAGCTCACAGCAACCTCAAACTCCTGGGCTCAAGCAATCCTGCTGCCTCAGCCTCCCAAGTAGCTGGGACTACAGGCATGTGCCACCATGCCCGGCTAATTTTTTCTATATATATTTTAGTTGGCCAATTAATTTCTTTCTGTTTATAGTAGAGATGGGGTCTCGCTCTTGCTCAGGCTGGTGTTGAACTCCTGAGCTCAAACGATCCGGCCACCTCGGCCTCCCAAAGAGCTAGGATTACAGGCTTGAGCCACCGCGCCCAGCCCCAGAGGTACTATTTTAAGCAAGTGTGTCTCTAAGGTTTCTGGCCTAAGCAAGAGGAGATGCCTTCTGTAAGAAACTCCATGGAATGCCAACCACCCCACTGGTATAACTTCTGACAGTAGAAGAATGGCAGAGGGAAGACAGGGCAGAAATGGGTTACAGTGCTTTCCAGTGCTGAGCCAGGGCTGTGAGAATAGAAGAATTAGATAATGATGAGAAAGAACAGGCAGGGAAAACAAGCAGCTGGGACCATCTGCCCAATTCTGGTTTTGATTACCCAGGAAATTCATAACCTTGCAGGGCAGGTTCACCTCCCTTTTGGAAACCCTCATGGTGCCTTGCATATTATATTTTTCAGTAATTATCACAAACATATAGCTGTTTTCTAATCACAAGTATAATTAAATCTTCATATATATCATGTCTTTCTCCCTGATAGAATGTAAGTTGCATGAGGGAAAGCTGCCTTATTTATCTCTGCACCCCCTGGTCTGGCACAATGCGGAGTCTTAATAAACATTAAATTAATGAACATTTTGCTTTTTGGAGGGGAACAGACATTATCAGGCTACTTTAATAAGAAATGACTGGTCGGTCACATAAATATTGCCCTCTCTTTTTTGGATAACATGTGTGGATGGTACATGTATTTCTAAGTGCTGGGTGTAATTATAACAGAATCTCATCAGTTTTATATAAAATATAATGTGGAATTATCTCTGACTTTATCCCACCTTATTGTATCCTTAAGCTCAGAAAAATCAATGGTTGATTATAATTTTTCCAGATGGTTCATGGGGTTATTATTGTGAATAATCACTGTACTCAGCGATGTCTTCAGGAATGACTGAGATAAATGAGGTGGTTCACCCAGATTGCTATGCTTTTGAGCTCTTAAATCTGCTTTAGATAGCTTTTCTGTCTCCTCTCTTATATGGTGGTATCACTTTTTGCTATGGTGAGTACATTACTTCCACAAGTTAGCCACTTCTTTCATAAACTGCAGCTTCTAAATAGTAGCATGTGAGAAAACCAATTTCCTAAGACAAAAATCTTAGTTAAGTGCAAATAGTGCTGATTGTAGCCCTGAGGCAATCTGCCTGATTTAAGACATGGACTTTGGCTACATTTATGGTTGTGTGATATTTAAAGTTGATTAGTATGAAAATAATGCACAGATGCCTTTTGAAAAGAAATGTCACACTCCATGATGTTCTAAGTCCCTGAAAAGGCAGCAAAATAATCCTAAAATTCAATTCTTGGGCTCATCAGTTGATCATGTATCAGCTCTTAGGTGAACTAATAAGAAAGATGAAATATACATGACCTCAGTTGCACTGAGTAGTTGCAGGAACCTTTTACAGAAGCTCAGAAGAAGTTATGATAAAGAAGTCAATCAATAAATCAATAGAACACTTTTCACCAACCCAGCCAAAGGAAATTACTTTGATAAAGAACATTTAAGGGAACAAAGCAAACTTATAACACAGAAGGTACTGGTAATCTTTATATTAATGGGTACCATTTTTCAGCAAATGCAAGCTTGTTTTGTCTTTGGATGCATCAGAACATACCTTTGAACAAGTGGCAAAGGAAGGAAATTGAGGGTGGAAGTCATGTCCAGTCCGCAGTCCAACATAATCGTGGTTGATTTGAATTTGAGCACATTGCATGGTAAGGTTGGGTGCCCGGACAGGCAATACTGAAAAAAAATTAAATCACTTTTATCAACAAGCAATTACAGAAATGGCCTGAAAAATAAAGTTAAGTAAAACCAGTAACCTTTC
>VSMD01057430.1:0-35324 GCA_008750895.1 Mirza zaza | reverse complement strand
GGGGCTGTCACCCCTGAGTAGGCGCCTAACAGCAGCACTCGGGGATGGGCCCCTCAGTGGCACGTGTCTGACACCCACACCCAGAGGACATGACTGGGCTGAGGTGGGGCCTCACCCGCAGTGCCCGCAGGAACTCCTCCAGGTCCAGCGTCCCGCTGCCGTCGCGGTCCCAGCGCCTGCACATGCTCTCCGCCTCTGCCTCCCCTAGCGCCAGCCCCAGCTCAGCCAGGCCCCGCCGGAGCTCCCCTGCGTCCAGGCGTCTGTTCCCATCCCGGTCCAGGCGGCGGAAGAACCTGGGGGATGGGATGTGGTTGGACAACAGCCACGGGGACTGGGGTTGGGGTGGTGCAAGGGGACAGCTCACCTGGCCAGGCCCTGGATGCCGGAGGCCCCTCGGGACAGGCACTGTGCCCGGAGCTGCTCCACAGTGGCGTCCACGGTGTCCATGCTGGGTTGGGGCTCTCGGGCAGCCGCTTGGGGAGAAGTCGAGGTAAGACTCCTGCTCAGCTGGCCAGACCCACCCTGGGGACAGCCCCTCACTCACCTGGCCTGCACTGCTGCCTGCTGGGCCCAGTGTTAGCTGCGCGTCCTGCCTGCCGAGACTGTTGCTAAGGGACAGTGCTCTGGAGACAGGAAGGGCCCCGCTGTAACTCACGGTGCCAGGGCCAGGCGGCAGGGCTGGGAGGGACAGGGTGGAGCTTACTCCCAGCCCTACAGTGTTCAGGCCTGGGACAGAGCCACGCCCAGGCGGGCAGGGAGGAGGGGCAGGCCACAGCCCTGCAGGGACTGAAGTGTCACGGGTGGAGACTAGGCCGTGGGGGAGGCTCGCAGCCCGATTCCTTTGTGACCCAGAGCAGGTCCTGTCCCCTCTCTGGGCTTCACGGGGCATCTCAGCCAAAGCCAGGGCCCACAGAATTGCTGAGTGATCAGAATTCAAAAAGGATTCGAGGTGGCCCAGGTCCTGGGACCCCAAGACCACCTGCCCAGGCCCACGTCCAGTGGGAGTTCCTCGGAACCCTTGAGAACTGGGCGCAGCCATGGCAAATGTGGCGTCTTGGCAATAACAGCGACAAAGCCGTTCCTGGCAGTCTTTAGGAGCCGGTCACAGTACTTTTGTCGTTGTGGGTCTTAAAGCATTGCTTGGGGGGCTCGTTCATGACAAGTTGGCTGAGCCAGAGGCTGTGGCACCAAGCAGAGGAGCAGCCCTGACCCCTGACATACGCCATGAGGGACCAAGGCCACCTCACAGAAGGCCTTTGACAGAGACGTTGGACTTAACTGCCAGCTGAGATGGTCGGGTTTCCCAGGACTTAAAACTGGGCCCTGTTTGGGAGCCCCCACCTGCACGAGCCCCCCCCCCGCCCCCCCGCTGCCACCAGGGATCACCGGAAGCTTTTCATAGCCGAGCGTGACAGTGCAGTCCTGTCGTCGGAAGTTGCTTTTGCAGTTCAGAAAACAATCTGTAAGTTACAAGCCACCCAGTGCCGTGACTACGACCAGGGCTGGTGGAATACAGTCAGTTTTATGAGAAACTGCAGTGACATTTTACTGCCAAAATTCTGATGCGTCGCCGCAGTCTAGAATGATTCAAGTAGGCAGAGAAATACTTCATTGTGGTTTTTTTTTTATGAGTGTTACAAGCATCCTTTTATTTTTCTCCTATCGAAAAAATGTAAAATATAACCACATTATTGTAGCTCTGTTTGGGCATCTCCTCACTTTTAAAAGAGTTAAGAATTTCAACAAGAACCTCCTCCAAAGTTGGAAGTGGCCCTGGCCCTCCGAAGGGGGAGGGCCATTTCCCTTCCCTTCTCTGGGCCTCACTTTGCATAACTGTAAAGTGGGCCAATGCCCGCGTCCATGGGAGGCTGCAAGGATCAGACACAATTGCGTGGTTAGAGTGTCAGGCATGAGCTCCCTAGACCAGCAGTCCCCAAACTTTTTGGCACCAGAGACCAGTTTCATGGAAGACAATTTTTCCACAGACCCAGTGGGGGGTGGGAGGATGGTTTGGGGATGATTCAAGCGCATGACATTTATTGTGCAGCCAGACCTCTCTGCTAATGACAATCTGTATTTGCAGCCGCTCCCCAGCGCTAGCATCACCGCCTCGGCTCCACCTCAGACCATCAGACATTAGATTCTCATAAGGAGCCGCAACCTAGATCCCTCGCATGCGGTTTATAGTAGGGTCCGCGCTCCTATGAGGATTTTTTTTTTTTTTTTTTTTGAGACAAGAGTCTCGTTCTGTCACCCGGGCTAGAGTGCCGTGGCCTCAGCCCAGCTCACAGCAACCTCAAACTCCTGGCCTCAAACTCCTGCCTCAGCCTCCTAAGTAGCTGGGACTACAGGTGCCACCACCACACCTGACTAATTTTTTTCTAGTTTTTTTTTTTTTTTGAGACAGAGTCTCGCTTTGTTGCCCAGGCTAGAGTGCGTGCCATGGTGTCAGCCTAGCTCACAGCAACCAAACTCCTGGGCTCAAGCGATCCTCCTGCCTCAACATCCTGAGTAGCTGGGACTACAGGCATGCACCACCATGCCCGGCTAATTTTTTCTATATACATTAGTTGGCAAATTAATTTCTTATTATTTATAGTAGAGACGGGGTCTCGCTCTTGCTCAGGCTGGTTTCCAACTCCTGACCTCGAGCAATCCACCCGCCTCGGCCTCCCAGAGAGCTAGGATTACAGGTGTGAGCCACCACACCTGGCCTTTTTCTAGTTTTAGTAGAGACAGGGTCTTGCTCTTGCTCTCAGGCTGGTCTCAAACTCCTGAGCTCAAGCAGTCCTCCCACCTGGGCCTCCCAGAGTCCTAGGATTATAAGCGTGAGCCACCTCTAACTCCACTGCCGATGTGGGAGGAGGTGGAGCTCAGGCGGTGACGGGAGCAGTGGGGAGCAGCTGTAAATACAAGTGAAGCTTCGCTCACTCGTGGGGCCCGGTTCCTAACAGGCCACCCACCAGTACGAGTCCACAGCCCTAGACCATACCCCGTGTCTCGAGGTCCAGCGGAACCCCAGCCTGGACACAAACACCGCAGAGAGCCACCCCTCCAGCCCCCTGCCAGGAAGAAAGGATGAAGAAGACCAAGAAATCATCTGGTTTATTCTTAAGCACCGACAGGCCCCAGCCTGCTTTCCCGTTGTACAAACAGTGCCCCCTTATTCATCCAGAGGAGAAAATGGGGCCATTGTTTCTGCACTGAGGGGTCACTGTTTGATGCCAGGCATGCAGGCGGCACCACCCTGAGGGCCGGGATGGCCACCGACCTTTCTGGGCTGCAACGGGCTCTGCCCCTTGGCGGTTCCAGTTCCTGGCGTGACAATTCCCTGAGTGAGGAGGCTGGGGAACAAACTGCCCACCGGGCCAGGCATGGAAGGCACAAGGGTTCTTTCCCTGGTTTGACAAAAAGCAAAGCGGCCTGATGTCCTGGACATCAAGGCCAAAGACAGTGTAGAAAAAATTGAGTTAAAAAATAGATTCTCTAGGCTGTATAAAAATGAGATCGCTCCTTGCTACAAAAGCCAGGCCCAGGGGCGGGGGCCTCGTCAGATGTGCCGGGGCCCCTGGTTCCCTTCAGGGTCGACAGACTCATCCTATTCCTGCGGAGCCTCCTGGAGTGTGTCAGGTACTGGTGACAAACAGGGAACAAGACCGACAAAAATCCCTCCCCTCACTGAGCTTTAACTCTGGAGGAGGTAAGGTGGTAAGAGCTTCCGTAAAGAAAATGAAATAGGGTGATGGCAGGGGTGGGGAGGGAGGAGGGCTTCTCTGAGAAGATGCCATCTGAACAAAAACCTGGGTGACAAGGAACCAATTGTGAGGTTGCAGAGGAAGAGTGTTCTATAATAGGCAGAGGGAACAGCCAGTGCAAAGGCCCTGAGGCAGGCTGGACCCAGAGTGCATGAGTTTTCCTGGGCAGCCTGGTGGTCTCGCCTGCCTGCTCTTCCTTCTGGGTTAAAGTTTGAGGGTAGGACAGAGTTAGGGAAAACAAAGACCTAGGATTAAAAATCTGCCTTCATCTAACCAGCGTAAAATGGCACAAGGTTGGAGACACCTAAATCTGGTCCGGGATACAGATGTAATGAAAAGCTTCACCCCTGAGATGGGGCTGCTTCAGGAGAAATAAAAAAAAGGCAAGAACAATTGAAATAACGAACTAGATACCGTCTGCCTCCACCAGAGAGAGGGCGGGGGGGGGGAGGTCTCAAACTCAGATGCTTCAGGGGCCAGACAGATAACCTAGGGGAAGCAACGGACCAGTTGAAACTCACCCCGGCTCAAGGGGTACCCTAGACTCAGATCCAAGCAAGCACGCCCCATCTTGCCAGAAAGCCAGATTTTTGTGTAACCATTGCCAGTTTTTCAACAAGGGTGATTGATTGGAACTTAAAAAAAAAAAAAAAAAAAAATTCTGTCTGGGTTAAACATCTACATTTGGCCTGTGGGCCTGTTTGAAAACTTTGACTTTTCAGCTTGCTTTGACGTTTGGACAGGATTATGAGTCTGCCACAGGGTCCCTTCCAGAACACTGGTGACCCCCGAAGACACCCACAGCAGTGCCCTTCTGTCTCCATTCTGGAATCTGTGCTCCGGGCTCACACTGTGGTCCCAAACACCGCAGGCTGGAGCTGGTCCCTGTCCCCCTCTTCCCCAGTGCTGTTGGCAAGGGGTGGACCAGGCCCACCAGGGAGTGGGTGGCCGGGGTCATTGGACGGCAAAGGTCCCAGGCGCTCAGCCTCAGACAGGGCGGACAGCAGCCTGGCCAGGGGCAGCCGGCAGCGACAGATGTCCTGCAGCAGCTCGGCCCGGGGCTGCAACTGCCTGATGAGTTCGTCCCTCTGGTGCACAGTGGCCTGCAGGCTGTGGGCAGTAGCCTCGGAGGTCAGCAGCTGCTCCCGAAGAGTGGCAATCTCGCTGGTGGGAAGGCAAGACAGGCTGGTTACAGTACTGGGGATCAGAGGGTCTGCTCCTCCCAGCTCCTGACTCTCCCCAGGCTCCCCGTAACCTCTGTGATAAAGTCCATACTCCTTGCCACTGCCTCGGGGTCTTCCCTTATTATTGGATTCAATGTTTGTATCTCCCCTAAATTCATGTTGAAGCCTTAATCCCCAATGGGAAGGTATTTGGAGATGGGGTCTTTGGGAGGTAATTAGGGTTAGATGAGTTCATCAGGGTACGGCCGCCATGATGGGATGAATACCCTTATAAGAAGAGATACCAAAGAACTTGCTGGCTGTCTCTGGCACATGAGGACACAGTGAGAAGGTGGCAGCCCCTCAGCCATGAAGAGAGCTCTCACCATAACCTGACCATGCTGGTCCCCTGCCCCCAGACTTCAGCCTCCAAAACTGCAGGAGATAAATCTCCGTTGTTTAAGCCACTCATTTTAGCAGCCTGAGTTAAGACAGCCCTCATCACTCCCCCTCACTCTTCCTGCAGTTCCCTCTGGCCCAACATCTCTTCCCGTTTGTTGTTCCTCCTCCAGGAAACCTCCCCTTAGGACCCCCAGGACCCTGTGTGCCCCTCCCTCAAAGCCTTTCACTACCCATGTTGTAACCACCCCGTGATGTGTCCGTCTCCCACTGGACTGTGAACTCCCTATGGGCAGGGCTGTGTAGGTCCTACCCATGTGCTGCGGTACGGGCACAGCGCCTGGCACAAAGTAGATGCTCCATAAAGATGAATGAATGCATCCCATTAGCTCTGAATTAATCATTTCCCGCCTTGGCCCCAGCTCCTCCCTCCTCTCTGGGTGCTTGTCTCATCCTTTTCAATCCTCAGCTGCCAGAGGGACTCTTCAAAAATGCTGGCATGATTCCAGCCTCCCCCTGCTCAAGAACGTGCTGTGGCTCCCAATGCCTACGACAGGTGGGCACTGGGTAGTCAGTGGTCCCTGCGCCCCTCAGTACCAGCTGATTCTGCCTGTGGGACAGTGGACGCTGTCTGAAGTTAGAGATCCACACTTGTGTCACATCTCTCAACTTTACATACTGATGACCAATTCGAGTTTTTTGGTGTTTTTTTTTTTTTTTCAATCCCACCAACAGTCCAGCTTCCGCATGGGTGCTCACGGCTCCCCCTGCCCTTCTCGCTTTTCAATCTCGGCTCCGCCTCCGCCCACCTCCTCGGAGACGTCCACCTGGCCGGCCCCAGGCCTCACCGGTCCTTGGCGCGGCCCAGCTCGTCCAGCGCGGCGCGCAGCAGCTGGTCGTGGCGGGCCAGGCGCTCGGCCTGGGCGTGCACCGTGCGCTCCGCCGCGTCCAGCCGCGCCTCCAGCTCCGCCGCGCGCCGGTGCACGGCCGCCAGGTGTGCGTTCGCCTCCCGGATTTGCAGGGCGGGAGGCGCCGACATGGCCCCAGCCGCGGTCCAGGCCCGGCCACGCCCCCGGGCCGCCCGGAACCGGCGCAGGCCCCGCCCCCGGACGGGCCCCGCCCCTTGGGACCTAGTCGCGATTGGCCGCGGACCTCGCTGGACTCCGCCCCCAGGGCCGGCTCGAGCTCACGTCCAACCCGCACACCCTCGCCGGTTCAGACATCTTGAAACTCCGCCCCTGAGCCCGATCTGACTCCAAGATTGGCCAAAGTCTTGACAGCCCACGCCCCCACACCCTTCAGTGGCTCACCCACCTCAGGCTCTGGAAATGAGATTGGTCACACCTTCGAGACAGGGCCCGCCCTACTAAAACCAAACACCAGAATTGGTCCGAATTCAACAAACCTGACCACGCCCCCGAACCGGCTGCCCGTCAAAGGCAGCCTCAGGCACGGCCACGCCCCTTAGACACTCATACAGCCCGGGATTGGTCAAATGTCTTTCAGATTATGCCTCCGGTGCTGGCCACGCCCCCAAGCCAAGAGCTCACGTTATTTCATCCAGCCCAGGGCTTGGGCAAGCCGCAGATTGGACTAGGCCATGCCCTGCTAAGGTTCTAGCACTAGGATTGGTCACTTTCCTGATAAGCCCCGCCTCTGGGCCTGGCCACTCCCCAAAATAGTCGCACGCGGTTCAGACTCCGGTTTAAAGACTGGCTGCCGGGCATGACCACGCCCCAAACAGATTCTGGCGCTGGGAGTGGCCACGTCGCCACCATGCCCCGCCCCATAATTACGTCCATCCGATCAAGTGGAGTCCTGCTTCGCGCCCTAGCCGGCGCCTGCATGTGGGTGTAGCACCTGTTACAGACTCGTCCCTCTATGAGGCCCCACCTGCGGTAGTCAGAGCATCCCTAACCTAGGACCCCTTGAGCTAGGACTAGCTAAACCTGTCTTTTGTTGTTGTTGTTGTTTGTTTGTCTGAGACAGAGTGTCGCTTTGTCGCCCAGGCTAGAGTGAGTGCCATGGCGTCAGCCTAGCTCACAGCAACCTCAGACTCCTGGGCTCAAGCAATCCTGCTGCCTCAGCCTCCCGAGTAGCTGGGACTACAGGCATGCGCCACCATGCCCGGCTAATTTTTTCTATATATATTAGTTGGCCAATTAATTTCTTTCTGTTTATAGTAGAGACAGGGTCTCGCTCTCGCTCAGGCTGGTTTCGAACTCCTGACCTCGAGCAATCCGCCTGCTCGGCCTCCCAGAGTGCTAGGATTACAGGCGTGAGCCACCGCGCCCGGCCTAAACCTGTGTTCACTAATCGAGGTCCGCCTCAGTTTCCCCCTCGGGGAATCGGCCGGGGGAGGGGGGGGGGCGGGGTGTGGTGCACGAGCTGTTGTTTTACTGCAGGCCCGCCCGGGCGCGTGCGCGCAAGTGTCCGTGTCCGCGGCGCTCAATAAAGTTGCGCGCTTGTTGCCGGCCCGTCAGCCCGGGAGGCTGCGCGCGCGGCCCCGGAAGCCTCGCGAGAGCCAGCAGCGGCTGCCCTTGGGTGCGTGGAACTGGTGCGGTGCGCTGTGCGGTGCCTAGTGGGGTGAGCTACCATGGCGCGGACACTCTTTCGTCAGTACTGGGACATCCCCGACGGCACCGACTGCCACCGCAAAGCCTACACCACCACCAGTCTCGGCGGCTTAGCCGGTGAGCGCCGGCCGGGCCCCGAGGGTGGAGGGCGGAGGGCGCAGGGAGGTCATGGGGTCACTGGGGGCTGTCCGAGTGGGTCATGGGGAGCTGGGTCTCGCGGGGTGACACGTGGTCATCATCGGGGTGTCTGGGGCAGCCATGGGGACGCCTGTGTGCGATAGACCTGTTGTGGGGGAGTCCAGCAGGGATGGGGGGCACCGGGAGGTCGTGTTGCATGTGACGAGCTGGTCACTGAGTTCGTCAGGAGCGGCCCCTGGGTGCTGGGATGGAGGGAACATGTGAAGGGATTATTGGTGTAGCCGGCACTTTGGGGGGCCGAGGCGGGAGGATCACTCGAGGCCAGGAGTTCAAGACCAGCCTGGGCAACATAATGAGACCCCATCTCTGCAAAAGATAGGAAAATTAGCCAGGCGTGGTGGTGGCATCTGTAGTCCCAGCTACTGGGGAAGCTGAGGCAGGAGGATCACTTGAGCCCAGGAGTTGGAGGCTGCAGTGAGCTATGATTGTGTGACGCTCTAGCCCTGGTGACAGGGGAAACAGTGGGGCAGATGGAGCCATTAGCAGAGTCGAAGGAGCTAGAGGTCATGAGACTTGCCAACAGGGTAACTTTGAGATTCAGGGGGTCATTGGTCATTATTGGGATGCCTGAGGGGGTCTGAGAAGCTTGAGAAAGTTATAGGGTAGACTGAGGTCTCTCTAAGATCAAAGTACAAGTGATCGGGGACATCTGACACTTTTATTGGGGCCACAAGAGGGGTTCTATAAGGGTAGCCTTGTGGGGTCATGAGGGGACACACAACCCTGGCATCCCCCGTGTAGGGGAGTCCCCAGATTCTCGCCCCTTCCAGCCTGAGCGTTTCACAGACATGGTCTCCTTTAATTCTCAGTCACCTCCATCTCCCCAGCTTCCGAAACAGGTTCTGGCAAAAGTTGAGTCTCCACTGGGAGGTATTTGGATTAGGGTAGACAGACCACTCTTATATCTCCATTTCTCAGTGGTGGGAACTCAGGGTGAGAGAAGTATATTCACTGCCCCAGAGTCATTTGGAGCTGGGCTGCAAATCCAAGTCTGACCTGTCCCTAGAGGTCTCTGGGGCAAGGAATGTGCTCACAGGGTCCCTTATGGAGGGTCTCCAGGAGAAAGGGCTGAAGGGGGAGTCCCAGGGGATGGGGTTACGTGGTGTCAGCTTGAATGGGGAGTGCTTGGGAAGGTCTCAGGTGTGTGTTGGGATCTAGCAGGTCTGTGGGGAGCACTTTTAGAGCCTTGGGGGGCTGGGCAGGGTTGGGGGGTCACTCTAGGGGGAAGTTATTCTGGCTGATTCTTAAAGGGAGACACTGACATTAAGGAATAGCTGGCAGAACTTTTTAGGGGGTCATGGTCGTGTTTCGGGGGAAGTTAAAGCAGGAGGAAATCACCTGCGGGGCACACTGGGCCTCCAGAGCAGTTTTGAAAGGTGATGGTGTAGGGCTGTGGTCCCCAATCCCTGGGCCAGTCGTCTTCCATGAAACCGGTCCATAGTGCCAAAAAGGTTGGGGACTGCTGGTTTAGGGCTTTTTGAAACTGAGAAAGCCCTGACTGTTGGTGTCTGTGAGGGAGAGGGTGCTCACGCGTGAACACAGCATAGGCGAGGTCTCAGGAGGCCATTGGGGGACACCGAGCTTGTGTCAGGATGGGGTCCCTGGGGAGCTCTCTGGAGGCTCTTGGAGAGGCTGGGGTGGGAACCTTTGACAGGTGCCATGTTGGGGAGTCTCAGAGGGCTCCAGATTTGGGGGTGGTCAGGGGCTTCTGTGAGCTCTCCAGTGTGCCCAGGGGTCTTCCAGGGTGACCCTCTGTGCCTGCGTTGCTCACTGTCCACGAACTTTTCACTGGCCAACTCCACTCAGCGAACAGGACTTGGCCTGAATGTGCTCCTGGGTCTTCCCCTTGCCGCCCCACCCCCCTTCGTTTCGGGCCTCTCCTCACTGCTCATTTGAGGGAGATAATTTGTTTCATGTCTGGCTTCCTTGAGATGGGACCCTGGATGGCAGGAAGACTGCTCAGCAGAGCCCAGCACCTGTGGGCATGCCATAACTGGGAATGAATAAGTGAATGAATGAATGAATGGAGGAGGCATCTTGTGGGCACACAGTAACTGAGTGAATGAATGAATGAGGCGCCTTGTGGGCAAACAGTAACTTTGTGAATGAATGAATGAATGAATGAATGAATGAATTTTGTGAACCAATGAGCCACCTTGTGGGTACATAGTAACTGAACGAATGAATGGGTGAATGGCAATAACTGAATGAATGAATGCATGCACTGTCTGGAGGGTCGCTGTGGGAGGCTCAGAGGGAACTGGCAGTAGGGGAGCAGGGGAAAGGGGGGCCTCTTAGAGGATGTTGGGGGGCTCCTGGAGGGATGGGGTGGGGGGGTCACCGTGTTGGATGGCTGCTGGGGGAGAGTCAGGGAGGGGGAGTCCGTGGCCACTATGGGGTGATAAGGGGGTCCCAAGTCATCCGCTCCCAGTTCAAGCAGGGGACATGGGGCCCACTTTCTGTATCAGGGTGGTCCGTAAGCCGGGGGACCCTTGGCCAGGATCGCTGGTGTATGGGGCGGTATTAGTAAGTTTTTCCTCGGAGGTCACTCCATGATGGGATTCAGAGCCATCACTGAGTCTCATGGTGGGGGTGAGAGGGTTATAAGACCCTGGTGGCTGGCCCAGCCCTGGATTGGGACTTACCAGGTCCCAGGTGGGGCAGGAATCCCCGCTGAATAAGAATCTTTAGGCAGAGCAAGGTGGCTCACGCCTGTAATCCCACCACTTTGAGAGGCCGAAGCAGGAGGATCATTTGAGGCCAGGAGTTTGAGACCAGCCTGGGCAACATAGTGAGACCCCCTAACTCTGCAAAAGACAGAAAAATTAGCCATACATGGTGGCATACATCTGTAGTCCCAGCTACTAGGGAGGCTGAGGCGGGAGGATCACTTGAGCCCAGGAGTTGGAGGCTGCAGTGAACTATAATCGTGCCACTGCACTCCAGCCTGGGTGACAGAGCAAGACCCTTTCTCCAAAAAAGGAAAAAAACAGTCTTTAAAGCTGGTGGGTGGGTGAGTGTGTGTGTGTGTGTGTGTGTGTGTGTGTGTGTAAGCTGAGGTGTGACTGAGGATAGGGGCTGCTAGGCTGGGGGCAGGTGACAGGGTTTGGGGAAAGCCCTGGACCAGACTCTAGTCCCTTAGCCTGGATGTGGCAGCCCCAGCCCTGCTCCAGCCCCCAGACCTGGCACTTGGCTCCATCCACCTTTCTGAGCGGGGATCCTAGGGTCTGGTGTGGGGTCAGGAGAAACAAGACCTGAAAAGCGGCTTTCTTCCCCACACCCCTGCGCCTTGGTTTCCCCATCTGTGCAGGGAGGGAACAGTTTTGGCACTCTGCAGGGTCGCTCTGAAGATTAAGCGACAGGGCCAGTGTGAGCTGAATCAGAGCCGGGGCCGGGCGCAGGAGGGAGGCACTGCCAAGCCAGGGTGTCCCGGGCATCTTGTGAAGCAGGGGGACTAGGGCAGAGTGTGGGCTTTGGCCAGACCTGCCTGGCTTCCAGGCTAGCTGTGCTGGGTGACCTCTCTGAGGTCCCCTGGGGCCCTGAGGAGGAGAGGCGGGGGCTGCCCTTGTCATCTGTCCGTGGCAGTCTGTTCTGCCTGGGATGTGCTGGCCTCAGGGGCTCCCTGCCAGCAGCTGGGCCGAGTTGGGGTCTGTAGGGAGAGGGAGGGTGCGTGTCTGCCCGGAGCCGTCTCAGCTGGAGGATTGGGGGGGCCCTGGCTGGGCCAGCCTTAGGCCGCTCATCCGTTACTGGGGGCCGGTGAAGCTGGGGGGCCAGGATGGGACCTCCGTCCTCACCACCCATCTGGCACTGGGTCCCAGGCCCCGCCCTGCCTGGACCGCTCTTGCTGCAAAGCCAGTGTCGGGGGCAGGGTGGCAGGCAGAGTGGCCGAGCGGGCGTGGGCCGCAGCCAAGCAGCCAGGTGTGCGTGCCGGGCCGGGCTGAGCCGCCGCACAGAGGGGGCTCAGCAGTGGCAGGAGGAGGCGTCACCAGCCCGGGCAGAGCCAGGGAGGGAAGCAGCGCCACTGCCAAGGGGGATTAGGCTGCGGGGCCCGGGCCCCTCAGGAGAATGGAGCCTTTGATGGGAGCTGGGCCCTGGGTGCCAGGGCCTGTGGGTGGCGCCGCCAGGTCACAGACAGTCCTCTACCTGAGGGTCAGCGGGGGTGACAGGGACCTGGCAGGCGATCTGCAGGCACGGGCACCGGGCAAGCTGAGACTATGTCTCCAAGCAGGGCAGGGACTGCTGGGGCCGAGGGGGCGTCAGGGCTCGCCCGGCTTTGGAGCGGCCCCCACCCCTTTTCACATCCCGCTCTGCCGCCCAGCGAGGGCACGGCCGGCTCAGGGTCTGAGCAGTCTCCTCCCCTCTGTCGCAGGCATGGTGGTCTCTGCCTACAGCCTCTCGCTAAGGCCCGAGAAGACCATCCTCGAGGGAGTGGCCAAGGCCGGGCAGTACACGTTCACTGCAGGTGAGCCGGCGGCGCGGGCAGCTGGGGGCTCTCCTGGCACTGTCCCGGCCCTCGGGGCACGTTCCATGGCTCCCGGCCAGTATCCACAGTCTGAGCCACCAGGGAGAGTCAGATGTTCCTTTTCCAGGGACACCTGGCAGGCTGGGAGCGGTCCCAGGAGGCCAGCTGCAGGGCCGGGGCAGGACGCTCGGGCGGGTGTCCCTCTCTGTCCCGACCAGAGGCTTCTGGCAGTGACCCCTGACTCCACCTCTGTCCCGCAGCCGCCATCGGAGCCATGTTTGGCCTCACCTCCTGCATCAGTGCCCAGGTCCGCCAGAAGCCCGACGACCCCCTGAACTACTTTATGGGAGGCTGCGCTGGAGGCCTGACCCTGGGAGCGCGCAGTGAGTGGGTGCCCCGGCCCCGCCTCCTCCCACTGGCCCCGCCCTCTCGGTTCCATCCCTGACTAGGAGCCAAGCAGGGCCCGGCACATGGGACGCTGCCTTCCTTGACACCAGGGTTCCTTGTGGCACTCAGCACAACACACCAGGCCCTGCACAACCTGCCCCATCCTCTCCCCGCCCTTCCCTCCCTCTCCTCCTCACTCTGCTCCAGCCACACCAGCCGCCTTGCTGTGCCTCCAACACACCAGGTGCGGTTCTGCCCCAGGGCCTTTGCACAGGCTGTGCCCTCTGCCTGGAGCTGTTTTCCCCCAGATGTCAGTATGGCCTCAGTGTCCCAACCACTCTGTATGATCCCGCCCCTGTCCCCCCTCTGCCCTCCCCACTTCACACCTTGTCAGGGAACATAGGTCTCTGCCCATCTCCACCCCTCTCCTGGGAGTACAGAGAAGAGGTGCCTGTCCTGGCACTGCTGTCCCTCCAGTGGCACACAGAGCCTTTCAGGGAGCTACTCTCACGACCCCCACTTTACAGATACGGGAACTGAGGCTCAGGGAGGGACTTGAGTGGCCCAGACTCACTCGAGAGCAAGTGGCTTTCTCCGCAACCAGCAGAGGGGGCAGTCCTGGAGGGAGCTGGGCCACCTTGGCACAGGGGACCCCCTCTGGCTCAGGGGGCAGTTCCCCGTGAGCCCAGGCTCCATGGTCACTGCTGCCTGCGTCCCTGGTCCACTGAGACTCGTGCCCTCGGAGCCTTGGGGCTGGCAGGAGGACCCCTGCATGTTGCCCACAGAGGCCTGGCGTGTCTCGAGTGCTCCGTGGCAGATGTCAGCCAGAGAGCGCGGGCACGGGGAAGAGGCCCCATCCCTGTGCCGCTGCATGAGGACCTCTCGATGCCCTGGCCCTGCCTGGCTCCCGCCTGGAACTGCCCGTAGTTGGGGGCAGTTTGAGGTCTGGGCTTGACACGCAGCCTGGCTCTGGCTGGGACGGCCCTGCCCTGTCTGTGATGGGAGTGAGACCCCACGGGTCCTGGTGGATGGGACACGCCTCCTTCCTCCTCCGGCCGGGGCTCCAGGGCAGGAAACTCGAGGCGAGTGGGGGCAGCCCTGTGCTCGCTGGTTCACAGAGCACAGGCAGCTGCGTGGCCGAGCCCGCCTTCCCAAGCCCGGGGCCAGGGGCATTACAGAGTCCCTCTCACCTCAGGGTGGCCAGTGCATGGCCAGAGAGAGGAGCCGACGGCCTGGACTCCTGTTGCACAGGGACCAGGGCTCAGGCCTCCCTCTGTGCCTCGGTTTCCCCATTTCCAGAGTCTAGGGCCTGTCCTGCGTTTGTTGGAGGATTGAGTGACTTCCTGAAGTAAAAGGGATGTCCTCTTGGGATTCCCAGTACAGCTCCCAGGGTGGCCGCCAGCTGGGGCGTGGGCCCCCACTCCATCCTGACACCCTGTCCCCACTCTCGCAGCTCACAACTACGGGATCGGCGCCACAGCCTGTGTGTACATGGGCACAGCGGCCGCCCTGCTCAAGATGGGCCAGCTGGAGGGCTGGGAGTTTTTTGGGAGACCCAAGGTGTGAGTCTGCCATCCGCCAGGGCCTCGGCGGCTCCGGATGCATCTAGAAATAAACTGCGTGTATATGTGTGTGAGAGTCCCAGAGAGCTTGGCGGCAGGGGCACGCCAGTGGGCGACGAGAGTGTGGGAGGCTCGGGGCTGGTCGGGAGGGAACGAGGAAGGGAGATAAGATAAGGTCCCACACGCGCCTGCTTGCCGCCTGGCCAAGGGCACCAGCATGGCCCTGCCAGCCGGGAGTGTGGCTGGCTGGGGCCAGAGGGAGCCCAGGAGGGGTGGTGGCCAGGATGCAGCCTGGTCATGGCGCCGTGCCAGTTCCCGGGGCAGGGCGGGGGCCTGCAAGTGGCCACCAGTGATGGAAACTGCGCCCTGCCACCCACAGCCCTCCTTCAGCTCCAGCCACGGTCCCTCTGCAGGTCACTGCCATCCCCTCTCCGGGCCTGCCCCCAGAGCCCCCAGCATGTGGAAAACACGCCTGGCGGTGTCTCCAGGTTCCAGGGCATTGGAGCGGAGAGTCCTGGACACGCCAGCCCAGAAGCCTCGCCCCCATCCGGCAGGTCCCCAGGGCAGAGCGGGACAAGACCCACTGTGATCCATGCCTGGCGCCCGTCAGGCCTGTGGTTTAGGCGGCCCTGGAATGCCAGCGCCGCCCGGGGCTCTTTCCAGAACTGGCTCCGCGCATCCTGGCAGCGGGAGCCTGGCGAGCGCCCACACGCCAGGGCGACAGGCCGGAAATCAGGGCAGCGGGCCCCACCCAGGAGAGCACAGCTGCAGCCCTCCCGTGCCCTCACCTGTGTCCTGCTAGCCTCCCCTCCCTCCTCTCCAGCCCGGCCCTGGCGCCTAGACGTGGCCAAGCTCCAGACTCCGCGTTTGGCCTCCCTTTGCTTCTTGTCCACCCAGGATGACACTCAGCCGGTTGTTGAGCGGCTAAACGTGACCGTGAGCAGAGCCTGGAGCCAGGCGGGTCCCACTTCGTTTTTCTTGCTCCTGTGCAGCGAGTCCAGGTCCTTCCTCCAGCCCTTGCCCCCGCCCACCACGAAGTGGCCCAGGTACCCTGGGTCACGTCCAGAGCTGGGGGCCTGGGCCTGGGCTTGGGGACCCCTGTCTCAGGCGGGGGGGGGGGCTGGAAGCCCGTCCAGGCCTGACACAGCTTTGGATGGAGGGAGGGCTCTGGGTTTGCACCCTGCACTTGGTTTCTTCCCTGGCGCTGTGTCTTCGGGTGACACCAGCGTCAAAGCCTCCGCTTTCCCACCTGGTGTGGGAGCAACATCCCCCGCAAGCTCTCAGATGTCCCATGAAGAAGGATGGTTCTGCCTCCCGCGGGCGCCCTGGGGCCCCGGTGGCTGCCGCGCCCGCCTGCTCTGTCTCCTCCGCGGCCGGCAGGGGGCGCTGCCCATCCGGCTCAGCTGGGCATGGGCGGCTGTGTGGTGGCGACGGAGGAGTCCGATCCTGTCCCTCCTCCCACTGTAGGCCACTGTCTTCTCACCCCCTTTCCCTCCCCTCCATCCTGTCCGATACAGCCAGGAGGTGACAGGCTCCAAAAGAGGGCGCACAGCCCGTGTCCCCGGCCCAGGGCAGACTGTCCAGGGTCCCACAGCGGTTGCCCGTGGCTGTGCCTCCTGCAAGCCCCACCCCCACGCCGGGTCTCACAGCCCCTTTCACAGATGCGCACACCAAGGCCAGGGGGGAGGGGAGGAATTCAAAGCCAGCAGTCCCCTCCCACCTTCCAGCCTCAGTTTACCCACTGCATTCAAGAGAGCCCGCGGCTCAGCCCAGTGGCTGTGCTTGCCGCCCACCCAGCCCATTCTGGGCCGGCCGCCAGTGTTGGAGCCTGCCGGGCCCCCCAGAGTGGGGCAGGAGGGGGCGGCTGCTCGCCGGGCTCCAGGGAGCCCCAAACTCAGGCCCCCTTGCCCATAAACATTTACTAGGCTGTGAGCAGCTGACGTCACTGCCGCCCCACACACGGCCCCCTCGGGGAGGGCCCAGCCCGGAACATCCACCTCTGCCCGGCGGCCCCCTGTGGGACAGTGGAAGACCCTTCTGGAATTTGCCAGGAGCGTGACGTAGCCCCTCTCAGCCCCTAGCAGTCAGGGCTGGAGTAGAGGGGGAGCAGGCTTCCCTGGGGGGCTAGGAGGGCTTCCTGGAGGAGGCAGCGACAAGGGGGGGGGGGCTATGCCCAAGGGGAAGGGCGGCGTCTGGGCAGAGGCGCAGCGAGGCCTAGTGTGGGGTGATGTGGGGGAGAGGGCAGCCGTCAGGGGCCTCCTGGCCCAGGGCAGGTGCTTGGGGGCCATGGGGCACATACTCCCCAAGAAACGGAGACACGGCCCCTTGGGGACAAGGCTGCAGGAAGGCAAGCCCCGTCCCTCCAGGGTCTTCACGCACTGTGTGAGCGAAGACAGCGTTAACAAGAAAAAAAGGAGGGAAACGACCACTGAGCCCTTCCCGCCTGCTGGAGTGGCCAGGTTGTCATTACTGACCTGCCCGCCTGAGCTGTGTTAGGTGCTGTCCTGCAGGTGGGAAACTGAGGCTCGGGGAGGTGACTTCCCAGGCCCTGGCTCAGAACAGACACTGAAGGAAGCGTCACTTCTCGCTATCATTAGCTGTTTGGAAACATGTCTGTTCTTTGAAAGCCTTTCCAAGGGGAGCAAAAGCAGCCGGTGAGAGCAGGACGGTGTTCTCTAGAGCGACATCGTGCCCCATGAGCTCCTGTGAAGGGCCGAGTTGAGTGCGGGCTGGATGCCTGTCGGGTGCCGCGATGGGGTGGGACACAGGAGGCTACTGAGAAGGCCGCGTGGGGCGGATATTCGCCCCGGCTGGGGCGGAGGGGCTGCTCCTCCTGCCCTCCCACCCCTCATGAGCCCCTCAGCCTAAAGAATCCATCCTGGCCCCGTCCCAGTGTCTCCCACCAGAAGCAGCAAAGTCCCCTCCGCCCTGGTCTCAGCCCCCACCCTCGGCCCCCATGGTGCATCCCTCCCACAGCAGCCAGAGGGCGCCAGTGAGCACCTGAGGCAGGGCCCTTCCCTCCTCTGCCCACAGCCCTCCATGGCTCCTGTCTCCCTCGGGGTCAAAGCCCAAGTCCTCCCCTGGCCCCTCCCTGCTCTCTGCCCCTGCTCACTCAGCTGCAGCCACACGGGCCTCCTTGCTGTGCCTCCAACACGCCAGGCACAGTCCTGCCCCAGGGCCTTTGCACAGGCTGTGCCCTCTACCTAAACCCTCTCCTCCAGATGTCCCCACAGCTCACCCCCCTCAGTTTTCAGCTCAGATGTCACCTGCTCATCCCACCTGACTAGCAGCACTCCACACTCCTGGGTTTGCCCATAGCACTTCCCAGCTCCTAAGTCGCATGCCATCAGCACGCGTATTGTTTATGCATGTCTGCTGGAAGGCTGGGATATATCCTGCCTGTTAGATTCTCTGGTCCCAACCCAGCACCCAGCCTAGGATCTCAGCAGGGCTCGATAAATATGCGCGGAATGAATGGATGCATAAACAAACGAGCGAGGGGATCTCTAGGCCGGCCAAAGACACGACGGTGGGGAAGGCAGAGGAGAGACACCATCCATCCCCAAGAACCTCGAAGTCAAGACTCTCAGAATTCACTTAGCAAGCACAGTCGCACCGCTTAGGGACGTTCTGGTCAACGGCGGACTGTGTGTGTGACAGGGCCCCCCCCGTCAGAGTGTGACACCGTATTCGCACTGTCCCTTTTCTGTGCGTAGCTGTGTTTGCAGACAAAGGTGCTCACACGGTCACAGTTTCCTGCAGCACTCGGGGCAGGCACACGCCGGGCAGAGGTGCGGCCGGGAGCACTAGGCGTGGCGCAGTCGGGTGGGTGAGCGCACGCTGTGCTGTTCGCAGCACGACGAAATCGCCTAGCGACACGGCTCTCAGAACATGTCCCCTGGTTAAAAGCGGTGACCGCTGTATTGGTTGAGTGCTGCGCCACGGATACACTCAGCGGGAGTCACGGCTGCAAACAAGCCCGACTAGAGCCCCCGCCCTCCTGGGGCTCAAAGTCTGGACGGGAGGGGGAAATAGTAAAAGACAGACAAGAGCCAAGTCGCTCCTCTGCTCCTACCCCGCCGCCACGCCCTGGGCACCGCCTGGTTTCGCACTTCTCCCTCCAGAGTTCTGCTCCGGAGATGGAGCCAGGGGGGCCCGAGAGGCAGGGGGGCCGTGGCGCGGGGACAGAGCAGCCAGCCTCCCAGCTCGTGCAAAGGCCCTGAGGGTGGAGCCAGCCGGCTGCACCCTCATAATGGCCAGAGCGCCAGTGTGGTGGGTCGGGGTGACCATGAATTAGGGGAGCCCAGAATGCCTCAGAGGCACCGTATCATTGTGCCCATGGGGTCCCCGGCAGAGGGGAGGGAAGAAGAGGAAGTGGGGAGTAGGCTGGGGGTGAGGTCTTAGGGAAGAGGACCGCAGGTTCTGGCTGCGTTTGGTGGAGGCCAGATTTGTCATCACTTCGGGGTCTGGAAGTTGGGGACAGAGATTTGTGCCCCCTTGCCCCACCTGGCTTGACGTCCAGAGCTCAGAACCCAGCGGAGCCCAGTTCCCTGGTCCCAGGCGTCCCCTGCCTCTGCAAGGCCACACAGTCGGAGAGTGCCTTCGCCCATGGGGAAACCGAGGCACAGAGCAGCCCATGAGCCCCTCCAGTCGCCCTCCTTCCTCTCACTGTGGTCCTTCTCGGAGCTTGGACACCGAGAGGGGCCTGGCTTGGCCCCCTGCCCCGTCATTGGAGTGTGCAGGTCCCTTCTCTGAGCCAGCGGAGCCCCCGGGGGTCCCACAACGCTGGGTGGTCGGCCTGGCCTCGTCCCTGGCCCCCGACCAGCCTGCGTCTGGCCTCCGGCGGGGCCGCTAGGCTCCAAACAGTCGCTGGCCCAGAGCAGAGAAGGTGTGAGCCCGGTCGAGGGCACAGCTCTGGGGGCCGAGGGAGGGCGTCCGGCCCACACAGAGGGGCCACAGGCGGGGTGATGGCCTGGCCCCAAATCTACAGCACTCCACCTTTAAAAAACCCATTTTGTCCATTTTTGTTTCAAAGCAGTCTTTCTGGAACATATTGTACAGCTTATTTTCTTTCGAGAGGTAGAACAGACTCAGGCCATAGAATCCAAAAGATTCTGAAGGGTGTCCAGAATAGATGCCAGCCACCCCCACTGTCCCCAGGGCACCCGCCCCGTTTCTCCTTTCTCCTTCCAGCCGTGTCTATGCCGAAACGAGCATGTCGGTGTATTTTCTTTTCCCAACAGAAATGACGCTGTCTGCTCTGTTGCAGCCCTCGGTCTGGTTGCCGCTTAACAATACAGCTTGGATTTCTTCCCATTTCGAGAAGAACTTTCTTTCTTTTTCTCTTTAACGTTTTTTTGTAGAGATGAGGTCTCACTATTTTGCCCAGGCTGGTCTCAAACTCCTGCCCTCAAGCAATCTTCCGCCTCCCCAAATGCTGGCAATACAGGTGTGAGCGACCGCACCTGGCCCTCCTCGTTTTGTTAATGGCAGCATGATTGTCCCTTAGGTCGGACGTTGTCCCTGTGGACGCATTTCCTCATTGCCAGGCTTTTTTGCTTTTAGTCTCACTCTGTTACCCGGGCTAGAGTGCCGTGGTGTCAGCCTACCTCACAGCAACCTCAAACTCCCGGGCTCAAGCGATCCTCCTGCCTCGGCCTCCCAAGTAGCTGGGACTACAGGCATGCGCCAGGATGCCCGGCTAATTTTTTCTATATTTTAGTTGGCCAATTAATTGCTTTCTATTTTTTTTTTTTTAGTAGAGACGGGGTCTCACTCTTGCTCAGGCTGTTTTCGAACTCCTGACCTTGAGCAATCCTCCCCCCTCGGCCTCCCAGAAAGCTAGGATTGCCAGGCTTTTGATCCTACACATCAATGAAGAACTTGTAACACGTGGCATTTTGCAGGTGGAAGAATATGCCCGCACCCTTCCTTACAAAATGTTTTCTGTTGGTAAGCTCTGTTTGTTAGAGCACTTTCGGGTTTCCAGAAATGGAGCAGGAAGTTCCCATATATCCCTGGACCCCACCCTCCACCCACTTTCCTTAGTGGGTGGAGGGGCGTCCGTCCGTCCGTCCGTCCGCACTTAGGAGGGGCGTTGCTTACAACATTGGAATCAACGTTGATGCACATCGTTAACTGAAGTCCTCAGTTCCCAATAGGGTTCATTCTTGATGGTGTCCATTCTCTGCGTTGGGACAAAGTGCAGTGACATGTCTCCACCATTATAGGGTCACACAGCGTGCTTCCACTGCCCGAAACCTCCCCTGTGCCCACCTGTTCCTCCCTCCCTGCCCCCAAGCCCTGGCAGCCACTGATCTTTTACCGTCGCCATAGTTCTGCCTTTTCTAGAACGTGCGATCATCGATGTCATACAGTGCGCGACCTTTTCAGACCGGCTTCTTCCACTCGGTAATGCGCGCTTAAGCTTCCTCCTTGTGTTTCCGTGCCTTGACGGCTCATTCCTCTTAAGCACCGAATAATATCCCATTGTCTGCATGTACCACTGTGTATTTACCCACTCACATACCAAAGGACATCTTGGTGGCTTCCAAGTCTTGCCAATTATGCCTTAAGCTGTTACAAACATCCGCGTGCAGGGTTCTGTGTGGACATAAGTTTTCAACTGCTCTGGGTAAATACCTAGGAGCGCAATTGCTGGACGGTACAGTAAGCGTGCGTTCAGCTCTGTACGAACCTGCCACGCCGTCTTTCCAAAGCGGCTGCACCATTTTGCGTTCCCACCAGCAATGAATGAAGGTTCCTGTTGCTTCATGTCCTTGTCAGCATTGGCTGTTGGCAGCGCTTTGGATTTGGGCCATTCTAATAGGTGTGTAGGGATACCTTCTTGTTTTAATTTGCCTAAAACTTCAGATAAACATCTGTTGAGCCGCCTCCTAGGTGCTAAGCACGGTTCCACAGCTCCAGCACCTGTTTTTGTTTTTTTGTTTGTTTGGTTTTTGTTTTCTGGGACAGGATCTCACTATCCTACCCAGGCTGGGGTGCAGTGGCGTGACTGTAGCTCACAGCAGCCTCCAATTCCTGGGCTCAAGGGATCCTCCTGCCTCAGCCTCCCAAGGAGTTGGGGCTGCAGGCATACGCCACCAGGCCCAGCTAGTATTTTAATTTTATTTTTTTCTTTTTGAGACAGAGTCTGGCTCTGTTGCCTGGGCTAGAGTGCCGTGGCGTCAGCCTAGCTCACAGCAACCTCACACTCCTGGGCTCAAGCGATCCTCCTGCCTCAGCCTCCCAAGTAGCTGGGACTACAGGCATGCGCCACCATGCCCGGCTATTTTTTTCTATATATTTTTAGTTGGCCAATGAATTTCTATTTTTAGTAGAGATGGGGTCTCGCTCTTGCTCAGGCTGGTCTCAAACTCCTGACCCTGAGCGATCCTCCCGCCTCGGCCTCTCAGAGTGCTAGGATTACAGGAGTGAGCCACCTCGCTCAGCCTCCAGCACCTTTTTGTACAATGTAAATTCTTTGCCATCTCAGTGCAGTTTGGGTTAGTAGAAGGGAGGCTCTGGTATCCCCTGTTACAGATGGGGAAAAGGAAGGCTCAGAGAAGGACAGCTAGTTGCCCAGTGTCACACAGCAGATGGGGGTAGAGTCAGGGTGTCTGTGACTGACACCACAGCACTCGGTCTGCTGTGTGCCAGGCTCTGTGCTGGGCACCAGGGACACAGCGGGGACCAAGACAGACCCAGATTCCCTGCCCCCCTGCCCCGCCAAAGCTCACAGTCCAGTGGGGGAGACGGACACATAAAGAGTGGGGCTGTAACGGCGTCACCCAGGCAGACAGGGACCCAGAGGAGGCGGCTGACACGGCCGGGGTGTCCAGGGAGGCTTTGCCAAGAGAAGGGAAAAGAATGGCCCAGCCGAGAGGAATAGCAAGTCCGGTGGCTCAGTAGGGAGACAGAAAGGTGCGTGGCCAAGAGCATGGGAGAGTCCTGGGTTCTGGGCCCAGCTCTGCCACAGTAGCCTCGAACTCCGGGCCTTCTCTGGGCCTCAGTTTCCCCTTCCCGCCTGGCTGTGAGTTCAGTAAACTCCCACGTGTTAACGCACGCAGCCAGGCCTGGTACCTGGGGAGCTGGGGGGTCAGGGCTGGGTTTTCCTTCCTGTCCTGCCGGGGATGGGGGACAGCCAGCCACACCAGAGCAGCCCCTTCTGCGTCTGGGGGTCGGGGGCCCAGGAGGACCCTGCCCAGCCGGGCCCTGTAGGGGTAGCGTCTAGAGGTGCAGTGCCTGGTCTCTAGCCTCGACGTGAAAGGAAACGGCAGGGTGGGTGCGGGAGGGGTCTCCTTCCCGCCCTTGCCCCAAATTGGACACTTGAGCCCCGGCCGCCCCTCACCCCCTCTCCAGCCCCATTAGTGAGGCTGCCTGCTGCGAGCCTGGAAGTCCCGGGTGCTGCCCGCCCACTCTCTGCCCTGCCACTGCCGTTAAACATGAGTAATGAGCCGGAGAGGGCGGGACCTGGAAGGTGGCTGCAGGGGGGGGGGGCAGAGAGGCCCGCAGCTCCTGCATCTGGCTGGTCCCAGGCACCTGGGGATCCCAGCAGGAGTCACCGCCCTGGAGCCACCAGCATGCCTTGTGCGTGGCTCTTAACCTCATCGCCTGCCCTGGCCCCCAGCACCTGCCTGCCCAGGAGCTCCAGACCCCCACCCCACGCCACCCCCGCCTAGCTGCAGCCCTCACATTTAGCAAAAACTGCAAGACTTGCCCGGCTCCGTGGTGCGCGCCTGTATCTACTCTGGAGGCTTAGGTGGGAGGATCGCTTGAGGCCAGGAGTTGGAGGCTGCAGCGAGCTGTGATCACGCCACTGCACTCCAGCCTGGGTGACAGAGTGAGACCCTGTCTCTATTATAAAAATTTTAAAAAAAAAATGCAGGATGCCCAGTTAAGTTTGAACTTAAGACAAACAATGAATGCTGTTCTAGTATAAGAATATCCCAGGCAACACTTGGTGTGTTCCCCCTCAGCGTCCTCACCTTCAGGTGAAAACGGAGTGCTGATCAATATCAACTCATCAGAGGGACCCTGGCCCCAGGGTTTGCTTGGGGACTTCTTGAAAAATGTGCTCCCCATGTGGGTGCTGGAACTTGGGCTCCTGGGGGACCCAGAATAGGGGCTCAGGTATGACGGGGGAGGTTGAGGCTGCATCTGTCTCCCATCTAGTGTGAATTTATATGTATATATTTTTAAGAGACAGGGTATTGTTTTGTCACCCAGCCTGGAGTGCAGTGGCGTCATCATAGCTCAATGCAGCCACCAATTCCTGGGCTCAAGCAATCCTCCTGCCTCAGCCTCCTGAGTAGCTGGGACTACAGGTGCACATCACCATGCCCGGCTAATTTTTTAATCTTTTGTAGAGATGGGGTCTTGCTATGTTGCCCAGGCTAATCTCAAATTCATGGGCGAGTTCAAGTGATCCTCCCGCCTCAGCTTCCCAAAGCGCTGGCGTGAGCCGCCGCGTGCCCAGCCAAGAGTGGATGTATTTTATATTTCAGCAACTTGTCCATCTGTACAGTGTTCCTGGAGACCACCAGCCCTGTGCCCGCCCCTCCTGGACCCTCCCTTGGCCCAGTGAGGGTATTTCAGGTCCCTGGCAGGCCACCGGACCAGCAGGCATTTCTTGGAAATTTTTGCGCACAAAGACCCAAAGTTACCGTGACTCTGGAAGCTTCTGGAGAGGTCCCGGGGGTGGAGCACGGAGGGACCATTTGCCCGCCTCCTCCAAGGTGCATTGCTTGGGGACTCTCATCTCCCCCAGCCTTCAGGGAGGCCTCGAGGTGCGGGCACAGTCCCCGAATCCCGGGTTCAAATCCTGGCTCTGCCACTGTGAGTTGTGCGAATCCGAGCCCATCGCTTTCTCTGTGCCTGGGGTCCCTCACCTGTAACGTGGCGCCAGTTCCAATGCTAATAATAATAGCAGCTGTCGGGGTTGTTGAGAAGGTCACATGCACGTAGTTAGCGCTCGCTGAAGCGATGGCTGGGGCCCCAGACTCCCTCCTGGCCCAGGGGGAGGGCCGAGCGGGAAGCGGAGGTTAATTTTAGGCCTGATGACACCGCCTGGCCGCCCGCCCTGTCCAAACATCCCCGGCGGAGCGTCCCCCACCCCCAACCTCTGACATCCAAGGAGCCTGTTTATTCATTCTTCTCGGCTGGAGCATTCCTTGCCTGCCTGCGCCTGCCGGCCGCCTCTGTCCCCCACCGCCTCCTGTCACCCCGGGTCAGGACCACCTCACCTGTAGATCCCCAAGACGGTGGCCCAGGGCAGTCCGGGTGGGGGATGGGAAGGGGCAGGCAGGGGGTCGCTCCTGCCGCAGAGTCCGGGGATGTCGAGTCTTCCTCTGTAACTTTCCAAGTAGGAGTCCAGGCTTCCTTCCATCTGTGCCAGCGCGGGACACTACCGAGCCAGCACCTGCTTACCGAGCACCTAGTGGGCGCCAGGTTGCACTGGGGGACCCAGGCCCCGCCCAGGGGCTCCCAGTCTTGGAGGGACACACTGACACGCCAGGAAACAAACGGGGAAATGGTCAAGCCTGCCGAGCACTGTTCATTCATTCTTTCCTTCCCTCCCTCCCTCCTTCCTTCAGGATGTCATTACTGAACCCTCCGGGGCGCTGGGCGTTATAAAAGGTGCTCTGGCGTCGGCAGGAAGCAAAACAGCCCGAGATCCCTCCGGAGCTGGCGTTCTTGGCAGGGAGAGGAGGGCGAGAGGCAACAAATTATGTGAATGCGTCAAATGCGCGCTCAGGTTCAATGCCACCGATTGCTAAGGAGGTGAATGAAGCAAGAAAGTGGACAGGGCGTGTGGCGGGCGCGACTGGGAGTGACTTGACGGGAGAGGGAACGTCTGAGCAATCCATGCAGGGGAAGAGGGTTTCGGGCAGAGGGAGCAGCACGTGCCAAGGTCCTGGGGTACGCACGGTGAGGTGTCGCAGGGGCGTACAGCGGGACCCTGTGGCTTTGCCTCTGAGAGGGGTGGGGGCTCTGGGAGGGTCTTGAGCAGAGAACAGGAGAGACATGGGCTGACATCCTCACAGCCCGCGCCACCCTTGTTCCGAGATCCCATTCCCAGTGCTGTCGCCCTCCAGGAGGGGGCAGGACCAGGCTGCAGCTGGGCTGGCCTCTGAGTGGCTGCAGGTGGATTCCGGCTGCGCGTGAGGACTTCCGGAACGTTCTAAGGGGAAATTGCCGCTCTCCAGAGAACGCAGACGGGGACAGGGCCATGGGAAGGGGCGGGCGGGTTCGAGTGCCTCTTCTCAAAGCGGCATGGCCACACTCTTGCGCAGTGGCGGGCCTGGCGCCCGGGTTTTTGCTGGTGGAGGGCCAGGTGTCTCAGAAAACGCGAAGACCTCCCCCGAAAAACAAAGCAGGCAAACCTAAGCTTTCCCACCGCCCGGACCCGACAGAGGACCTGACTGTCCTCGTTCTCCCAAACTGCGTTCATTGGCTTTTCCGATCCTAGAGCCGCCACACACGCACTCCACGAAACCTTTCCAGAAAGAGAGAAAGGTCCTT
This sequence comes from Mirza zaza, assembly GCA_008750895.1. NCBI lineage: Eukaryota > Metazoa > Chordata > Mammalia > Primates > Cheirogaleidae > Mirza > Mirza zaza. The sequence goes on along the minus strand of VSMD01057430.1, from coordinate 9,299 downwards.
TTGTTCCCCAGCCCCGTGTCTTCCCTGGAATTTTCTCTCCCCCGACGCACCTAGACGCTGTTGTTGTTTCGCACACGGTTTTGCAATGGGCTTTTTTCCACTTGACAATAGGTGGCCCCGCAGCTTTTATTTCCAGAAATTGGAAAATGAAGCGTGTCCAGCCTACGCCTCTTCACCCACCACGGGCTGAAATTTAAGCTACGTGAACCCGGCCGGGCCGGGGTGCCAGGGCGGGCAGACCCCGACGTGCCGGGAGCGGGCTGAGGAGAGGCTGGGGGCGGGTGGCACTGGGTGCCAGGTTTCTGTCCCCTGCGGCTGCCCCGCTCCCTCCACACTCGGCCCCTGCACCGTGTGGACGACCAGGGGGAGGCAGGTGCTTACAGTATCACAGGAAGGGAAACTGAGGCCCACAGAGGGCCGGGGGCCCAGGCCTGGGGGTTTCTGCCCCTGCCCACCGTTCCGCCCTGCGGGGGCTGTGCAAAATCCCTCCGGTGGCCTCGGAAAAACTGTGACGTGCCAGGTGACCTCAGCCTCCCGAAGAGCGTGCCGGCGCTGGCTCTGTCCTGCAGACCGGATGGCCAAGCCCCGGAGGACTGGCCTGACCCAGCCCCGGCCACGCAGAGGTCAAGGCCGTTCTCCTGAGCTCTTGGGGTCAAGAGTGCCGAGGTCAGAAGAGCCCTGCTGTCAGCCCAGCCGCATAACGCAGGGGCTGCAGGGGGGTTCCGACTGCAAATGAGCACTTCCAGAACATTCTGGAACATTGTGGGGTTGGGGGAACTTGCTACTCTCTGAAAATGCCAAGGGAGACAGGGTGGTCGGGGTGGGTGGAGGGGAACTCCACCTCAGTTTCCCCGTCTGCACGCGGACCTGCGGAGATAGGTGACGCCTGGGCGGGAGGGTGGAGGGGACGTGGTGGGGACAGCGCGGGTGTCCGGGGGCCTCTGCCAAGCCCACTGGTGACCCCGGGCCTGCGCCAGCCTCGCGGGGCCGTCACTCACCTGCCACCCACACCACACACCTGCGCCCCTCCCCTCCACCTGGCTGCCAGCCCGGGCTCCCGGGAGGCAGATGGGGACCCTCGGGCCGGGCCAGGGCTTCCCTGCAGGCGCTGAGGGCGGGTCCCAGCGGGCAGGCGTGGGGCACAGGGTGCCCTGTCCCCAGTGCACGGGTGGTTGGCGGTGCTCCCCTCCCGCCCGCGGGCCTCCTCCCTCCCCCTGAGCTGCCCGCGCCCCTTGGCCCGCAGCCCGGAGGCCCAGGGGAAGGAACTTTCCAGGGGGCTGGCGGCTCCATCACCACCCAGCCCGGGCCAGGGAGGCGCTGGGGGCCGCGGAGGGCACAGACCCCAGCGAGAGGGCCCAGATGACCTCCCTGCACCCCACCAGCCAGTCCCAGCTGGTCGGGAGCCGCTCAGAGGCCAGCCCTGCGGCTTCTCTCTCGGCGCTGGGCCCGGGCCTTCCCGGGGAGGCCCCACCGCACCCGGCCTGCAGAGCCTCGCCCAGAGAGGTCGGGAAATAGCTCAGGTCGCACAGCGAGTCCAGGCGAGCCCCGACTCTGTCTAGAAGGATCACCCTGGCCAGCCCTGCCATGCAGCCTCCCGCTGCCCCGCGATGACACCGCGGAGCGGCGCAGCCGTGGCCTCCACTACGGCGCTGCTTTTGGATTCTGGATCCCTAGTACATCCCAGCCTCTCCCTCCGCCTGCCCCCCTCTCCCCTTCCTCCGGGCCCTCTGTCCTCGGACTGCCAGCGCTGCAGAGGAGGGCACCTGAGGCCTGAGCTCCGACGGGGACAAGGGGGCAGCTGTCGGAACCAGAGGGGGATCAGGGCCCGCTCGCGGAGGGGAGCCTCCATCCAGGGAGGGTCATCGAAAGGGGCGTCTGCATGAACCCCGAAGGATCTAGAGGCGTAGCCGAGCAGGGGGCGGGCAAGGGCGAGGTTGCACAGGCGGAGACAGCTGGGCGCGTTTGCCGTGGACAGTTACTCGGGACAAGCGTCTCCGCTTCTCAGGCTTTCACTTTTCACATCAGCGTCCGGGATTTTTTTTTTTTTTTTTTTTTTTGAGACAGAGTCTCACTCTGTTGCCCGGGCTAGAGTGCCGTGGCGTCAGCCTTGCTCACAGCAACCTCCAACTCCTGGGCTCAAGCGATCCTCCTGCCTCAGCCTCCCGAGTAGCTGGGACTATAGGCATGCGCCACCAGGCCCGGCTAATTTTTTCTTTCTTTTCTTTTTTTTTCTTTTTTAATTAACATAATTATATTTTACTTTCTTTCTCTCTCTCTCTCTCTCTTTTTTTTTTTTTTTTGCTGAAGAAACTGAAACTATAATTTTTTCTATATATTTTTAGTTGGGCAATTAATTTCTTTCTATTTTTAGTAGAGACGGGGGTCTCGCTCTTGCTCAGGCTGGTTTCGAACTCCTGACCTTTAGTGATCCTGCTGCCTCGGTCTCCCAGAGAGCTAGGATTACAGGTGTGAGCCACCGCGCCCAGCCTATTTTTTTACTAAGTCACCGACGATGCCCCAGTCACGGCAGGAGAGATGAGTGGATTTAGGTCAGCCCCTTCTGCAAGTGCCCTGCGCCGGGGGACCCCAGCCCCCGCCAGCCCTGCCTGCCAGACCCTGCGCTGGCCTGGCCCTGGCCGGGCACTCGGACAGTGGAGCTCCAGGCGGCGTGAAGGAGCCTCCTGGAAATGAGTTCTAGGACAGGCTGGGCCTGTTCTAGAAAAATTAACCTGTTGAGGTGTAGCCTCGGCACCCAGTTTGGGATTAGTGGAGTTTAGACCATCAAGCCTGGCTTCCAGATCATTTTTCTGGTCCACCGGAGGAAGCTCAGGTGGGCCCTGGGCTTCAGGCTGACCCGAGGGACGGGGCAGGGAAAGGGGGTGGTTTCGAGTCACACGGAGGAGCTCGGTGGGGCCTCCAGACCAGAGCCTGGGGCATTACCCTGATGCAGACGGCCATTGTCACTTGCCAGCACCCCTGTGGCAGCCTGCTCTCTTGCACTCTCTTCCTCTGCTCTGTCGCTGGCAGTCTGTCCCCAGCATGTCTTGAGAGAGCATCTCAGAACATGAGGCAACATGGTAACCCCTCTGCTTATAGCCTCCCATAGCTCCCTACTTCCCTGTGCTCACACCCCGTCGCTGACCACGGCTGGACGTGGCCTGGTCTAGGCGACAGCTCTGCCTGCTCTCCTGCTGGGGAGGACCCGTCTACTGAATTCCTCCCATGTGCCTGGGCCGTCGCTGCCTCAGGGCCTTTGCACAGGTTGTTCCCTCTACCTGACATGCGCTTCCCTGCCTGTGTTAGCTGGGGAGCTCCCGCGGGGCCTCAGTTCACAGCTGAACACCCAGGAAGCGCAAAGTGGCTCGTTTAGTGTGCCACTTTAATCGTTGCTTTTATGGCGAGGCTCATGTGTCACCTGAGTTACCCACTGGCTCCCTGCATCCTCCCCCAGCCTGGTATGCAGGAATCACTCTAGAACTGTTTGCTGATGGACTAACTGAACGAGAAGGTGGGATCTGGTGAAGGTGAAGACAGGAAGGTTGAAGAATTCTGCTCCCTTTCTGCTTGTACCTCCCGAGGAACCCCTGGTGGCCCCCTGGGGAACCTGGTTTGAGAAACGGTGGTTTAGGTCAGACTTTTTACTTTATGTCCGAAGCCACGCAGCCCTGAGGCCACTGGTGGAGCCAGAGCCATGACCTTGAAATCCTCACACCCTGTCCAGGTCCACGGTGGGCCTTAGCCGAGCGCCACGATTTGTTTCCGGAAGATGGGCTGGCTCCCGGACAGGACATCCCGGGTCACCTGATGAAAGGTGTGGTGGCTGAACAAAACCCAACTTCAGCAACAAATACACTTCCTCCTCCTCTTCCACACCCTGCAAAAGCACCCGGGACTCGGTCCTCGGAATCCCTGTGAGCTGTCCGCGGTCCCTTCCCCAGGTAAGGCCTCTTGGGGGACATTTGTCCCCACCCCAGAATGCATGGGGAACCCCCTAGGAAAAACGTCTTGACTCCGTTCCTCCTCTCCTCTGCCCCCGCACCATCTGCTGGGATTCGGGTCATAGCTGGGCCTGGCACAGAACCCGGGCTGGAGGGTCCACAGGCTGTGGAATGTTCTGGAACTTGGCCAGTAGCCCTAGGCACAGGCAAGGCTCTTTCTTTTTTTGTGAGACACAGTCTTACTTTGTTGCCCAGGCTAGAGTGCCGTGGCGTCAGCCTAGCTCACAGCAACCTCCAACTCCTGGGCTCAAGCGATCCTCCTGCCTCAGCCTCCTCCCGAGTAGCTGGGACTACAGGCATGCGCCACCATGCCTGGCTAATTTTTTCTACATATTTTTAGCTGTCCAAGTTAATTTCTTTCTATTTTTAGTAGAGACGGGGTCTTGCTCTTGCTCAGGCTGGTCTTGAACCCCTGGACTCAAGGGATCCTCCCACCTCTGCCTCCCAAAGTGTTGTGATTATAGGTGTGAGCCACCACGCCTGGGCGCTGGCCTGTTTTTGTTGTTGTTGTTGTTGTTTCTTTCTTTATTTGCTTCCTGATCTTTGTGGCACTTTTTTCAATCCTTTTCTGGGAAAAATATCTTGGGTTCAACTTGGGTGGGAAGTTAGCCCGGACCTCCCGTCTCTAGTTGTCCCCCAATCTGCCGTCCTTATGGTCACTTCAGTGTCTCCCAGGAGAGGTTTCCATAAAACCAGGGGCCATGTGATATCTCAGTTTATATAAATTGTATTTATAAATACTAACCTTAGCAACTGGCCCAGGAGCCCAGCGGCACAAAGCAGTAACTGGTCAAAGTCCACCCCTGCCCCGCTCCCCCAGGGCCTGTCTTTCGCGTCCCGGGTGAGCTTGTAATTGGCCATCGCACTTACTTTGTGTCACCCTGTAGGCGTCTGCTGCGTGACTTGGACTGGCCGTGCCCAGTGGAGGGAGCAGGCCACCAATGTGTCATTTTCAAACAGCTTCATTGAAATACTCACATTCCATAGTGTGCCCATTGACAGTGCGAAATTCACTGGTTTGGGGTATAGTATGTTCTTTCTTTTCTTTTCTTTTCTTTTCTTTTTTTTTCAGAGTCTCACTCTGTTGCCTGGGCTAGAGTGCCGTGGCGTCAGCCTCGCTCACAGCAACCTCCAACTCCTGGGCTCAAGCGATCCTCCTCCCTCAGCCTCCTGGGACTACAGGCATGCGCCACCATGCCCGGCTAATTTTTTAATATATTTTTAGTTGACCAATTAATTTCTTTCTATTTTTAGTAGAGACGGGGTCTCGCTCTTGCTCAGGCTGGTTTCGAACTCCTGACCTTGAGCGATCCTCCCGCCTCGGCCTCCCAGAGTGCTAGGATTACGGGCGTGAGCCACCGCGCCCGGCCTTACATATATAATTTAAAATTTTAGAGTCGGTGAGTCAATGAGTCAGTGAGTCTGTCTCTCTCCACTCCAGGAGACGGACCCGTTTAGTTCTACAATAAAAAACTGCTCGTGTGAAAACAATAAATACAATAATACAATTTTCTAGCAGCCACATTATATTTAATTTTAACAATGTATTTTATTTCACCCACTATATCCAAAGCATTATGGTGACATGTAACCAATGTAGGAAATTATTAATCAGCTGCCTGACACATTCTCTCTTTCCTGCTAAATCTCGGCAATCCTATGTAGCTGTAAAACTTTAAGCGCATCTGTTTTCAATGGTTAGAGTGAAATGAGATCTTACTGGAATGGCAACATTGTGTTTAATGTGGGAAAAAAAAACTTTAACACTGGTCAGTTTTTTGGTTTTGTTTTTGCTCTTTTAAGAGAACGGGTTTCAGTCTCTTGCCGGGGCTAGAGTGCAGTGGTGCCGTCATAGCTCACTGCAGCCTCCAACTCCTGGGCTCAAGCGATCCTCCCGCCTCAGCCTCCCAGAATGCTAGGATTACTGGCATAAGCCACCACACCTGCCTCAGTTTTGAAATTGAAATTTTAAATTGAATAACACTTAAAACTTTAGTTCCTGGCGGGGTGCCATGGCTCATGCCTGTAATCCTAGCACTCTGGGAGGCCGAGGCGGGAGGATCGCTCAAGGTCAGGAGTTTGAAACCAGCCTGAGCAAGAGCGAGACCCCGTCTCTACTATAAATAGAAAGAAATTAATTGGCCAACTAGAAATATATAGAAAAACTTAGCCGGGCATGGTGGCACATGCCCGTCGTCCCAGCTACTCGGGAGGCTGAGGCAGGAGGATCGCTTGAGCCCAGGAGTTTGAGGTTGCTGTGAGCGAGGCTGACGCCACGGCACTCACTCTGGCCCAGGCAACAAAGCGAGACTCTGTCTCTAAAACAAACAAACAAACAAACAAAAAAACTTCAGTTCCTTCTTTGCATGAGCCACTTGGCAAGCGTCAGCAGCCACGTGGAGCTAGTGGCTCCGTATTAGACACCGCAGGTTTAGACCAGTCTGCATCTTGGAGCCTGTTCGCGTCAGGCCAAGATAGTTTCTGTCATGGGGGGAGATAAGGCTCACCCTTCAGGGCCTCCTAAATAAAGATTTGTTTGCCTACAGAAATCTGGATTCATAGCATTTTCCACTGCTTCTAAGGAGGTTCCAAACTGTAGCATTGTCTGGTTCCAGGAAACCTATATCCATTCTGTGGACGTGTCCCTGCATGGTGGCTTCGGTCCTTGGTCACAGCCGTGTAGTGTTCCGTAGTAGGGCCGGCTCCTAATTTAACACACTGGCTGCCGCGTGAGTGGTATTTAACTCAGGCTCATTTTGAGCACGGGGCCTCGTGAAGGCAAAGTCTGCGGTTAGTTTGTGCCGCCCGGTCTGCCTGCTGCCTCCCGGCTGTCCCCACCTCTCCCCCAGCCTCTGTCCCACCCCCAGCAAGGAGGGCGAATGTCTGAGCAAGGAGAGAGGCAGCCTTTCAGTGCCTGTTGAGTGACTATAAAACAGAGTGAAGATAAAATCAAGTTCAAACCGGCAGCCCTAAGCGCTTCATTTGCTCGCCTGGAAAACTGCTCACATGTCTTCCCCCTCCAGCCGTTTGCACTGGCTGTTTCCTCTGCTGGGAGCACCCTTACCCCCAACTCCTACTTGACCTGGTGAGCTCTTACGTAACCTTCAAAACCCCATCCCATTGTACCCCTCCTCGGCAGGGTCATGAATTCAAGCCTCAACTCAGGGAAAGCGGGGCCAGGCTCCCTTTGCTCTATTCCAGTTTCACTGGTTTTTGCTTTGAGTCACTTGGTCTCAGTCTTGTCGTCTGTAAAATGGGAATAATAATAGTTGTTATTATAACTATTATTTTTCATAATAGTTATTATTAAAATGGGAATCATAATAGTTCCCATCAGGACTTGTGCCTGTGCACTTTGGAGAGCGGGTTGCTGTCCTCGGTGACCCTGTGTCCGGTCTCGTCTCTCCCCAGAGACTCGGACCCATGGACCCACCGGTCGGGGCCAGGTGGCGGTGTCCGTGGTGGCCCTGGCTGGCGGGGCTGCCGCTGCAGCTGCTGTTGGCGGTGTGCTTCTTCTCCTACCAGCGTGCGTCTCACGACCGTCCCACCAGGACCCCCGGCCAGGGCCTGTCGCACTGGAACCTGTCCCCGCGGCTCCCGAGAGGCCAGCAGGGACAACGTCCACCACTGGGTCCCGCTGCCAGGCCACACCAGGGGCCCCTGCCCGCCCAGCCCTCCTCATCCTGCTGTGCACGTGGCCTTTCCACATTCCCGTGTCTCTGTCCCGCTGCTCAGAGATGCTGCCCGGCGCGGCCGACTGCCACCTGACCGCTGACCGCAGCGTGTACCCGAGCGCGCATGGGGTCATCGTGCATCACTGGGATGTCATGTCCAACCCAAAGGCGCAGCTCCCGTGGTCCCCGAGGCCACCGGGGCAGTGCTGGGTCTGGTTGAACCCGGAGCCGCCACTCAAAGCCCTGCACCTGCAGGCCATGGACGGTCACTTCAACCTGACCATGTCCTACTGCAGCGACCCTGACATCTTCATGCCCTACGGCTGGCTCGAGCCCTGGCCCGGCCAGCCCGCCCACGCCATGGTTCGCCTCGGGGGCCTCCCTGGCTGGGGCCTCCCGGCCGGGCTGCAGCCACCTGGGGCCTCACCTATCCCGGGCCACACCCACCTGGGACTGCAGCTACCTGGGTCCTAGGCTGCGGAGACCTCACCTGTCGGGGGCTTCCCTTGTTTGGGGACCTACCTGCCTTAGGGCTCACCTGCTGTGGTCCTTGGCTGCTGGAGACCTCAGCTCTTGGGGACTTCATCTGCTGGGGACCCGCTACCAGACACCTTGCCTCACCGAGTGTTACCTGCCTGGGGACCGTGGCTGCTGGGGACCTCACCCACCAGGGCGCTCAGCACCTGGGGAACAGTCTCCCCAGTCCCTTCTGGCTGACCCAGCTCCTCGTGATGCTGCTGTTGGTAACAGCCTGTGACATGTGCAGACAGTGTCGTGACCATTTCCAGACAGTGATGCGGCTGGGAAAACTGACGTGCGCCCCCCGTATTCTAGAAGAGTGGTTGTCACCCCAGGGCGGTTCTCCTCCCCCAGGGTATGCTCAGCATTGTCCAGAGACATTTTGGGTTGTCCCATGGGGGAGGGTTTGATGGCATCTGTGGGTAGAGGCCAGGGATACCCCAGACCCCCGACAGTGCACAGCGCAGCCCCCACATGGAGGATGGTCCGGCTCCAAATGTGCAGAGGTGGCAAAACCCCGCTCCAGCCCTTCCTATGGCTCGAGGCAGGTGTTCAGAGCCCTGGGGGCCCCTCCTGCCTCGGCAACCTGGGGTGGGCTCTGCGGGGTGGGGGGACAGGGCGGAGAGGGGCCAGGCTGTCCAGGGCTCAACGTGGAGCGGCGCTGGGATAAGGGGACCTTCTGTGCCTGGCGCGCAGGGCCAGGTGGGGTGCTCGGGCAGGACGGAGGAGGGCAGGTCCCCTGAGAAGGAGGGCGAGGGGGTGGGCATGGGTGTGACTGTCAGCCCAGGTGGGTGCACAGCCAGAGGCACACGGTGTGATCATCAGTGTATGGCTGTCATGAAGTCATCCCTGTGTGTGCGACGCCGGGGTGATTCCGATTGTGTGCACGTGTGATGTGACGACCGCCTGCGGCTCTACGTGTGTGCCGCGTGTGTGGTTAGTCTGGGCGTGAGACAGAATATGTGCCCCTGGGCGTGTGTATGAGTGTGGGACATTGCGGTGTCCCTCTCTGAGAGTGCCAGGCTGCCTGTGTGGCTGGAGACGAGGCCCCGGGTGCGATGCAGTGGCCTGTGTGTGCAGCTCCGTGTCCACTCACAGCGGGGCTGTG
>VSMD01057427.1:0-11051 GCA_008750895.1 Mirza zaza | reverse complement strand
GGGCGAGGTGGCTCAAGCCTGTAATCCTAGCTCTCTGGGAGGCCGAGGTGGGCGGATCGTTTGAGCTCAGGAGTTCGAGACCAGCCTGAGCAAGAGCGAGACCCCGTCTCTCCTATAAATAGAAAGAAATTAATTGGCCAACTAATATATATAGAAAAAATTAGCCGGGCATGGTGGCACATGCCTGTAGTCCCAGCTACTTGGGAGGCTGAGGCAGCAGGATTGCTTGAGCCCAGGAGTTTGAGGTTGCTGTGAGCTAGGCTGACGCCATGGCACTCACTCTAGCCTGGGCAATAAAGTGAGACTCTGTCTCAAAAAAAAAAAAAAAAAAATTTTGTGAGGTGAAAGGTGATTATGGTGATTACAATGTGTACATGTTACATGTATCAAAATACCAAATCATATACTTCAAATATGTACAATTTGTAGTTGTCGAAAATACCTCAAAGCTGGGAAAAAAACCTCACTAAAATAATGTTATTATGCTCCTTAAACCTACAGAGGTAGTAATGTAGATGTTTTAGGGGAGAAAGAAATAAAATAAAACTAGAGGTAATCAATACAGATACAAATAAAAAGCCCTATATATATTGGGAAGATGGAGTGGTGCAGTTAAGTTTGCTAAATCTTCGGCTATTATAGCAGAAAACCAGCAGAGTATGTTTACAACCTATTATGACATAGTGTAGAAGCTCACTGTTTAGGGCCATGATGGTACTTAACTACCAGGAGAAATAGGTTAAATGTTAAAAGATAGGTTTTTACGGAAAATAGGACTAGAGGAGTGGAGGTAGAGTGAATCAAAAGAGGCTAATTGTGCAGACATATCGCTTTAATAATTTTAAAATATTTTAATTGCATTCTTATATAGATTCTTCAGTCATTTTACTCCCGAGATTAGTTTTTAATATGAAATACTGAAATATTAATTGCTTTTTAAGCATGTGAGAACTATATATGGTTCATATTTTCAATTTCATGTTCAATACTTTGGCTATAAGGAGTGCTGGATAGCACCTTGAAAAGGTTAGGGAGGTTCACTCACTTTAGAGGGATTTACACACTTGGCTGTCACTAAAAGTTTTGAACATTTAGACCCACGTATCAAATTTTGAGAAAGTAGATGTTATTCTGAGTCATACATACTGAAAATAGAGTTTATAATGGCAATGCAGGCAGAATTCTTTGCTATTGTATAACATTGGGAAGAGCGACACTATAATTAAGAGATAATAAAAGTGGAATGGGGTTTTTTCCCCCATAAGACAGTTGTCTCCTCCTGTGAGAGGAAGACTCTTTAAGTAGAGGCAAAGCAAAGCAGTTATTTTAAAACTAGACTAAGGTTCTCCCTCCCCTTTGCACTTGGCTGTTCTGTGGCAACAGGGTATGGAATGAAGAGATGTGAGGTGTTAATGCCAGACCTAAGAACAGCACAGGAGGGGCGGCTGAGTGACTTCTCAAGTCAGAGTTTGTCACATAGCAGGCTAGTTCTCATGGAATGTTGTCTGTTTAGATGGGGAATGCCTCTTCCCAATTCAACATTTAGACTAAAAGAAGTTGTTTTAGGTTTTTACGTTCCCTTTTGATGGCTAGCATCTTTAAAATCTATCCTTTCCTGCAGTAAAGTTGGTTAAAAGAGGCCCCCAACCTTCTTCCCAGAAGCAGTCCTTTTGACAAGGGATAGTGGAAAATAAACCGCCAATCTCGTAAGCACCAGCAGATCTGTGTTCAGAAACTCTGCCATATTTCTTTCTGGAAGAAGAATGCACAGTTTTCACTGCCTCTGATTTTTAGAGATTATTCTATTTTTACTGTTTACCTTTTAGGTTTAACATTTAGGAGAAAGAAGAAAATAATTCTTGTGCCTCTGTCATGGTGATTTATTGCAGTATATAAAATTCTTCAATCTGATGAAAATTTGAAACTAAAAATACTGTACCAGTTTCCTAAAAGGATTAATCACAGGAATAAAAATTGATGTACAAAAATGTTATCACTAGATAATAGTATCTTCGGAATATGAGCTTTGAAAGTACAGAGGTCATTGATTTATTTTAAAAAATATTTTTGAGCACCAGCTGTGTGTTAGTAATATTCACTCTTGGTGGAGGGGGAGGGGATATACCTGAACATGTGTCATTCAGCTGAGAGCTGAATTAGAAAAGGAAGTCCATGAAATCTTTGGGTATAAAAGATCATAGATAAGAGAATTCCAACAGGTAATGCAAAAAGCTATAAGGTAATAACAATCAAATGTGGCTAATGTCTGTTACGGAGCTCTTATTAGCACCCTGCCTGGCACGTAGAAGGAACCCAACTATCACTTTAGCTACAGAATATCATCATTTTGGAAATAGCTTAATGGCTGATATAAGGTTCCTTAAGTAAAATATGATGCAGCCATACGACATCATTTTTAAATGACACATATGTAAGTAGAAAAATTTAAAAGCAACAAGTAGATCTCAATTTATATGGCATATGTGTACATACTAAAATGATTAGAAGATTGTGTACTCTAGGGGCCAAGGGAAAATTTCCCCTTTGCACTCTGAAAGTTCACTGAAAAATCAACTCACTAAAGGCAGATTAATTGGAGAAAAGGCATACAAGTTTATTAACGTGTACACAGGGTTGAATCACAGAGTAATTACCCAACCCCCAGTGAGGTGCAGAAGCTTATATACCATCCTGAGTTTGCAGAAAGAATAAGGGCTTGGATAATGGCAAAGCAGGTGATGGGAAGGGAGGCAGATGAGCCCTGGCTGACAAACATGGTCTTTTTATGTTTAAAAAAAAAAAAAAAAAACCTCACAGGTAGCAGCCCTCAGAGAGAAGAGATGGTAGATGTTTCTTGCTGACCTTTAAAGGTGTCAGACTCTCAGTTTGTCTTTCCTGGATACAGACAAGGGAGGGCCTCTGAGAAAGCCTGGCTGCATCCTGCAGTTCCTCTCTCTCCCGCAGGCAGCTTTGCAAGAAGGCTACTTCTGTCTGCAGGCCCTCTGAACAGCCGTCTCAAAACTATGACACAGAAGTATATTTTGGGGTGAAATATTTTGGTTTCCTTCCGTGGCAAGCACACGAGAGCACTGGACGTCTAGTAAATGGAAGCAGCTTGGCCTGAGTTGGGAAAGCTGAGAGATAAACAGAGCGGCATCTTGTGTGACAGTACACGATTTTCTGGCACCTCTGGCCTTGTAATGAGAGTCAGCAACTGCGGTGCAGAAAGAGCTGGAAGTCTCTCCTGGAGCCGCCTGTGTTTGAGGAAAGCAGTCAGGCTGCTCTCATAGTCCTCAGAGAGAAGGGTCTGTCTGGGGGCTGCTGTCCTTGCCGCTCTGAATTATTTTCATTGACCTTCAGCTGCTTTTGCCCAGGGGCATTTTAAAGGTACCAGTAGGCCTTGGGCTGTTTTACAATTACAATGGCTTATTTGAATTGCTATTTGTAGAAATGCAGGCTCAGCAGGGTCTTTGGCTCTGTCTCTCCCTGGGTCATATGCTGCTTCTGAAAATTCAGGAAACCTGATTTGGTATCACTTGCTAAGCCTGCCTATCTGATTCAGCAGTTACCCACGCTTCGCAGATAGCCTTCACCCATCGATTTAACCTTACATTTTATTTTAGTACTTTGCTCTTTTTAATAAGTCTGTGGTCCGAAAGGCCACCAGGATGGCTACACATTAATAGTAGAAAAGAGACCTTTATTGGCAATACCAGTTTGCAAACTGGGAATAGTCTGGTGTGGACTGAAAGGCGTTCTCTCTTCCAAGAGAGAAAGTGCAGATTGGATTTTATGCCTCACAGGGTCTGTATTATACAGTAGAGTCATACATATTCAGCAGGTTTGGGGGGAAGCTATACATATTTATGAGGGGATTGAGCACATGTGCAATGGGTAAACATATATGTAATATACACCTCATATTCAGTTTGAGGTGGACTTGTAGCATTAAAATGAAATGGAATTTGGCTCTTTATGTCAAAAGGCTAACTATAAGCATAGCTCCTGTGCAGTCTCTATAAGCTGGCTGAAATTGGCTTGAGTTGCTTAATCAGGAAAGGATGTTTGCAAGGCTGGTTCTCTATGCAGTCAAGAGTTGTAGGGTCTGGGTTGTTAATCAGAGTTACAGAGGATTTGACAGTTTGCCTGATAGCTCCTATTAGGGAGTTTAGCAAGGGATTGGTTTTTCTTGTAGCCATAGGAATTTAGGAAGTTGCTGTTCCAGCCGAACTCTGAACTCACTGTCCATAGATAACTTTTGTTTTCTTAATTTTAGGGTCCATCATGGTTGATAAAGAGGTGTCTATTTTGATTTCTCAGATCACAAGTTTTAGAAGAGCTCTATAAATTTCTCAAGATTATGGAATAATCATTAGTATGCTTGATTTTCTTGGAGTTCAGGGTTCATACTTTTCACATAAATGAAGTTAGTGAATTTCAGGAACATTTTGCTATGCCCAACTTTTTTTAGGTGGCTACTAAAAAAAAACAAGTTCTCTAGCTTCTTCCTTTGGTCAGATCCATTTTATAAGAATTAAGACGAAGGGCTTGTTTCCTAAAATTTTGAAGTCACGTATCACAGACGTTCATTCTTTAACCATGAAAACCCCTAGTAATTTGCCAAGCTACATTTGTTTCTTATGAGCCTGGGTGTTTACTGATACCTGATTTCCATACAAAACATTTTCTTGTTGGAATAATCTGTACCAAAATTTTATCCCACCTTACCTATTCTCTTCAAGCAACCTGAATTTTCCACCATGTTTTACTTAAATGATAAAACACTCTTTAAAAAATATTCCCTATAATATTTGTTGAATCACACCATGTACATGCTTATTTAGAACATCTGATGTATGTTTGTTTTATTTGGGAGGAATGGTTAATCTGCTCTGTGGACACAGCAACAAACCAAAGTACTTGCTTCAAGGTTTCATTCTATATAAGGAAAACTCAATAATAAATATGTGATAATTCATATGACTATTAAGAGATCCAAAATAAAGCCAAGCTTAAGAGAGATTGAAGGCAGTGTGCAGTTGCTATGTGTCAGAGAGTAATTAGAAGAGACCCCCGGATGAGGTGTGTCAACCAACAAGGGGTGCAAAACTATACTGCAGTGCAGTAAGACAGGACATTTACCGGGCTCCAGGAATTAACAATTCAATTCAGGAGACACAGATTTGGCTAGAAGCCAGATCCTGTTCTGAAGAGAGGGAGGGGAGTAGGGGTTTTTAAAAAGAAGCTGAGGGTGATTACACAAGTTGTTTTGAAAGAATTATCACTGGTGGAGGCGGCTGGCTTGGTACACGAGTCCCTAGTCCTTGGTGGTTGCTGTTTAGGAGTTTCAGTGCTAGCAACATTTAGCTGTTTTTGAGGATGTTGTGGTTGTCACAGTTTGGTCCAGTTCAAAGATTCAAGACAAGTTCCTGGGTTTTTTTTTTTTTTTTTTTTGCAAGGTTGCAAGTTGTGCAGGCGGTCCTTTTTAGGGTAGCTTCCTGTATACATTTTCGAGCTCTGAACGAGGGTGATGCCATTTTGTCTATTCCGTTTCACAGGTGACATTTGAGCAGAGACCCAATTGAAGTGAAGGGGGCAAGTCATGATATGTGGGAAAGGAACATTCTAGGTGGAGAGAATGTGAGATATATTAATAATTCATTTGCCAAGATTCTAAAAAATACTTCTGTGACTCCAGTGTTTGTTTTTCCTGAAAAAATAATACAGTCAGAGTCAGGTTCATTGCCTCCCACATATTTTTCCTGTAGCTCCCAGCTAATGATGCACATTCTTGTTTTGTTCTACTCTCTTTTCCAGCTTCAGCACAAGCCAGGCAAATTCCTCTTGTGCTACCAGTAAAACTGTCTCCTAGCCAAGTGTGGAATGATGTAATATTTGTTTATAAGTGAGATCTGAACATCTTCGTAGCTCATTACTAGGGTAGAAAATATCTGCTTTTGTCTCTTACCCTATTATTTACTTTTGTTATTTGCATTCATGTTTGATGTCTCCAATATCAAGACAGGCTTGGGACAAAATGGAAACAATAATTACGCTAGTTAATGTATTGCCCTTCACCCTCCCTGCAATTAAGGGTGGTGTGTGCTAAGTATCCCCTTTGAGTAATGTCGCTGGGTGGATGGTGTCTCAAAATATGGACTAACAAAGAAAAAAATTCTGAATACGTGGATGAAATTTTTTAAATATCTTTGTGTTTTAGCATGAAAATTGGATGCATTTTCTTTAGCAGATAGCATCCTTCATTAAAAAAAAAAAACTTCTAAAGGTTGTACGTATATTAACTCATCTAATTTTCAGAATAACTCTGTAGATACTATGTTGCTCCCATTTTATACAGGAGGTAAAGTGTGGAGTTGGCTAAGTGACTTGCCCAAGGTCACTCAAGTGAAGCGAGTATTTCAGACCTGGTTCTCTGGCTCCTAAATGTATTCTCTTAAGAAATAAAAAGTATTATGTTGACTATAATCCAAAGGTCATCTTAATAAAGAATGGTGGTAATTTGCAATGTTATGAAACTTCCATAATTGTGATCCACACTTTCATTCAGTGCGTTACTATGCATACACTGTAGAGAAGGTAAAGGTCAAATGAGAAACCTGTCCTTCTTTTTCAGAGTCCTGCTTAAAAGTAAATCCCCGCTTGAAGTCTTCCCTAACTTCTAAATCAGGCATCCTCAAACTACAGCTCTCGGGCCACATAGGGGCGCCTAGCACATTTATCCAGCCCTCCAGGTGTTTTTGCCACTGCTGCCTGTCCTGCTTAGCAGCTGACTCATCCCAGGCCCACAGTGCGCACTCTCCAAGGGTCTGAGGGACAGTGAACTGGCCCCATTTAAAAAGTTTGAGGACCCATGTAATCCTACTCATAAGCAGAATTAATGACTTCTTCCTCATTTTGCCTTCTAGAATCCTACTGTGACTGTCCTAGGATAGTGCTATGCTGCCATTTCGCTTATCAGTTTATCATGTTGTGTTAAGTTTCATTGTCAGTGTTACTGCCTCTGTATGTAAACTCTTCAGGGTTAGGGTACATGTCCCAAGAATTTTTCCGTGTGCCTAGACTAACTGAACAACATTATAAAGTAATGATGGTACATTATAGAATATTCATTTTATAGATTTGTAACCAGAGATGTTAGGCGACTTATCAGAAATCAGAGAAACAGCATCGTGGTGTGAATAAAATCCACGTGCCTGGCTCCCAGTTCAGGATACATTCTGCCATTCTAGGAGGATCATTTTAGGGTAACAGTCTTGAAGAGCTCTTAAAGGAATACAGCCATATCCACAGTGAACATCCCCCAACCAGGAGACATTTTAGATAGGATGTTCTTCTGATTCTCTCTTTTGTTTCACGTTCTACAATAGGTGTAGGTTGTACTTCTGGTTCCTTTAAGGCTGCCCCAGTTTTTCCTTTTACAAAGTTGAGTTGACAAAGTGTCCCTATTTTATAGAGAAAGATTATAAGCATTAACTGATTCTTAAAAAAAAAACACTGTGTAAAAGTCCTTAAATGTTTCAAAGATAAGTGATAGGAATATAAGATAGTAATAGTACTATTTTATTTCTACCAGCCTGTTAGGGGCCTGGGGATAATTGACACTATCAGTTGTTTAATGTTGTGTGACTCATCTCCCAATGGTAATTTCTGTTATGCTCAGCTTGGACTTGATTGCTTCAAGCAGTAATGGAAAAGCGCCCTAGTTGCTCTATTAATTAAGATTTAATAGTACTTCTTGTGGGGCCTGAGGCTATTTTGTTGAAGAAAGTTAGGGGTGAATATACAGGGATTACCCTTAACTTCACTTAATGATCTGTGAGTCTGTCATCTACTAACTTACCTACATCCTTTACAAACCAGTTGCAGCAAGTAGATCCCCCCAACCCCTGCCTGCATTTTATCCTCAACTGCCTCAGTGATGAAGAACTTCAGAGATTGCTTTTACCTTCAGGATAGATACTTTAAGAATTTTGCCAGTTTTTACATACCATCACAAGGGAAATAGAACAATTTCTAAAATATCTTGTACTTTTAAAAAATCTAATGTAGATGTGTCCCAATTATATTAGTATAGAACTTTCGCAGAGCACATCGTGTTTCCAAGTTCAGCAAGGTGCTGGTTTTATTTTGGAATGCCCTCGTCGGGATTGCATTATATTTTATATGTCTTTCTCCATTAACATAAGGAAACTGAAGGTATTGTGCATTAGAACTCCCCACATTTCTGCTGTTTTTTGACCTGGCAGGGCCTTCAGGCTAGGTTTTTTCTTCAGGATATAAGAAAGAATTCTTTCTCATTAATGTGGATGGGCCTTACTGACCTTCCCTACAGACTGTATTTTTGTCATTTTACCTGGGACAATAGGAGAATGTTTTCAAGACAACAGACGGGAGAGAAAGGTTAGTGTATTAAATGAGAAAAAATAGGCAATGTACACACTGTGTCTTTCTATGCATATTATGTCTTTCTGATATCAAACTGGAAGAAAAGAAAAAACCAGATGATCAGAGAGCCCAGAGTAAGGAGTGGTCAAAAACAGGACAAGATTTTTGATGCAGGCAAAAACTCTACTCTGCCCTTTGAATAAAATAAACAAGTTAGAAAAGTAAAATCTTAAGCAAAATCCATTCCCAATTCAGTTGAGAAGAAAAGAAAGTTGGAGAGTATAGCATGCAAATATAAACATCTGCAGGAAGTGTACATGGAGGATTAAAAAAAAAAACTTTCATTTTTTGGCAGATATCCATCAGTACTCTTTACTGAACATTTTACTTCTTAGGGATATTTCATACCTTCCTTTTTATGGAAGAAGGGTAACAGCCTGTCCTTCCATTGCCATTTATGCATTTCACTGTTTCGTAAAGATCAGTGGTGGTAATTGAAGCCAAAATATTGTTCACTGTACTTCATACTTCCAAAGAGATTTCTACAAATGCATAATCAAGATGAGAAAATAATAACTGGTTTGTAATATTGAAAATTCAGTGATAGTTCCTATAGCACCCATCTTTGGGGCAACTGTCAGTTTTTATTTTACAGAAATGTATTTGTGTGTGTGCGTATGTGTGAAGCAGAGTAACAATCACAGAAGCTTGTTGCCTTTTTTCATTTCTTATTTTAGCCCACAGTGGGCAGGAAGCTGTCCCTAAGCCAGGGCTGATACACTGGTACAGGCTGTGTACTGTGGGTGTCCCTCCAGTCTGATGGGGACGGTGCTTTTCCTGATAGGTCAGGGTCCCTGCTGAATCAGCTCTTAAATAACTTGAATATCACCCAAGCTACTGTATCCTGAGTCTGGTTTAACTGGCCTTTCCCCATATACCAACCAGAGCGAAGGTGCCCAGTGCTCTGGGGAAGCACGTGCTCAGGTCATGTAGGCTCTCAGATTTCACATCTGTAAACTGGAGATTGTGATCGTGGCTCCCGTATCATTGATACATGTCAGATCTGGGAACAGTGCTCAGTAAATGTTAGCTGCTGCTGTTACTAATAGTATAATCATCATTGGTATTAGATAATGATTCTGCAGAAATCTTGGGCTGTATCAGCTGAGAGGGCAGACACAGGGATTGTGCCTCTCTTCTGTGACCGGTAGCTGTGAGCAGGGATGCCTTTGAAGGTCCTAGAGGTAAGAGAGATTAGAGAAAGTACCTGGCTTGTGCTCCCCTCCTGTGTTATCGCTTGCTTTCCTGCCTTCAGTGCCTACCACACAGGAGACCTGACCATTGCAAAGGAGAGTAGCCTGGACCGTTTCTCCTTAACATATCCTTGGAACATGTTTCCTTATCTGAATTGCTTTGTACCATAGCTTTGAATCCTTAGATGGGTAGCTCCTCGGCAGCTCACTCTACCTTTTAGAACTGCAAGTATAGTTAGTTAACAATGGGGATGTGCATATGAAACAAGCGATAATACCTACCTGATATGATTGTTCGGATCACACAGAACGTACCTGGATGATGCCCAGTGCCCAGAGTGCTGCAGTGTAGGTGCTCAGTTAATGTTAACACCTTTCCCCTTTCCTTTCATGTCTTCATCTTGATTTATTATACAACTCTGTCCATGTTCTGGCCTCTTTCTCTCATCTGAGCTATTGAAATAGCCTCCTTACTGGGTCCCCTTGTTCTGGGTCCCCTTGTTCTGATTTTTCTCTCCCTGTCCTCACCCCCAATATCTCCTATGTCGTGCTCCAAATGTATTCTTCCTAAATTACAAAGCTTGTGAATAAATTCCTTTTTTAGAAAAAAAGGAAAGATAAAAGAACTAGAGAGTCTATTTTTCTCAATATGATGGCCTATAGATTCTGAAACTCTCCCATTATAAAAGATCTAAAAATGATAGATAAAATATTTTTAAACCTTTTTTTAAATGAATGAATGAGCCTGTAACAATGGAAGGGAAATCCTGTTAGGCTAGGAATAAAGCATGAGTGCAGATCTAGGAAGGTGAGCTAACCTTGGGGCGCTAAGCCTTCAGGGCAGGTTTGGATCTGGGTGGGCAACCAGTACTGGAGGTAAAATTACACAGTGTTTAACACAGAAGAGCAGAGAGATGGGGAATATGAAAGAACAGTTAAGACACAAGTGGAATGAAGTGAGAAGTCAGAGTGGAGTGTTAGAAGATTACAATAGTGGAGACAATGAGGAGACACAGTATTCAAAGATAGAATGGCCATAGGTTTTTCAAAATGATACACACCAATCCCAGAGAACACCAGGCAGCATCAATTTAAAGAAACTCATGCTTAGATAAAACACTTAGAGTCAGGGTGGACATCCCAACAGTGATGGTAGCCAACATACAGTGAAATGATAGCTTCATAAGAAAAAAATAACTCCTAGAATTTTTAATGAAATAAAGACTTTATATATAAACAAAAATAAGAAAAATAGACTATGATCAGCAATAAGGATATACTTTAAAATAACCAAAAGAGTAGAATTGGAATGTTCCTAACATTAAAGATTTGATAAATGCCTGGGATGAGTACCCCAGTTACCCTGATTTGATTCATTCACATTGTATGCCT
>VSMD01057426.1:0-12583 GCA_008750895.1 Mirza zaza | reverse complement strand
CTCCTGGGCTCAACCGATCCTCCTGCGTTGGCCTCCCGGAGTTCTGGGATTATAGGCATGAGGCAGTGTGCCCAGCCTAATCAGTTCTTTCAACAATATAAGCTTAAAATAATTTTTCTGTCTTTTGACTTCATTTTACTGTTTTTTTTTTTTGAGACAGAGTTTCACTTTATTGCCCAGGCCAGAGTGAGTGCTGTGGCCTCAGCCTAGCTCACAGCAACCTCAAACTCCTGGGCTCAAGCAATCCTGCTGCCTCAGCCTCCCAAGTAGCTGGGACTACAGGCATGTGCCACCATGCCCGGCTAATTTTTTCTATATATATTTTAGTTGGCCAATTAATTTCTTTCTGTTTTTTTATAGTAGAGACGGGGTCTCGCTCTTGCTCAGGCTGGTCTCGAACTCCTGAGCTCAAATGATCCGCCCACCTCGGCCTCCCAAAGAGCTAGGATTACAGGCTTGAGCCACCGCGCCCGGCCCATTTTACTGTTTTTTTAACCATGCAGAAAACTGTACCTATCTTTTATAAAAGTCATATGACATGATTTGATACCATATTTAAATAGGCTTACCTTACTTTGAGATTATAACAAAATTCTCCCATTTTCTTCTAGTATTCCTATGATTTTGGTTTTTACTCTTAAAAGTTTTGCTCCACCTTATATTTATTATATTTTGGTGTTAGCTGGAAAATAAAGGCATAGAGTAAGTATATCCTCCTCCAGTATACAGTCAGCAACTTAGTTCTATCTCTTTAAATCCCTTTTTGAAGTAGATGTATAAATAAAACTCAGCTTCTCAGAAATGATAAGTTTCTCCTTGATACTTGAGGTTAAGTGGAAATATTTGGTCAATTGTCACTAAAGATATTCTCATAAAGGCAGAGGAAAAATATTTTTCCCAAGAAAAATCCAGGTTAAATATGTTGAAGTAAATCAACCAAACACTGAATTCTTGAGAAATATTTAGCCAGATGTGAAAAGTATTAACCTGAAGTAGCTTAACTTTAGGATAGATAGATTCTTTTATGATTTTATTCTCTTCTCACCCCATTTAGGTTGCGAGTTATAAGGACTCAGCATCATATAGAAGCGCTCGTTGAGCATCGAAATGGCCAGGTTGTGGTTTCAGCATCCACTCGTGAATGGGCTATTAAAAAGCACCTTTATAGCACCAGAAATGTGGTGGCTTGTGAGAGTATAGGACGAGTGCTGGCGGAGAGATGCTTAGAGGCAGGAATCAGCTTCATGGTCTACCAACCAACCCCTTGGGAGGCAGCCTCAGAATCGGTATTTTTGTTTTCATGTACTTATTTTAAAGATACTGTGTTAATTCTTGACATTAGATACTTACATAATAATAACAGCTTCCATTTACCACGCGCTTTCCATGTGTCAGAACCTTTGGTGAGTACTGATAGTGTTACCTCATGTAATCCTCACATCAGTCCCTCGGGTAGGGACTGGGATACATATTCTATAATAAATAAATGGAGGCTGACTTGCCTGGAGTCAGTTTGTGTAGATTTCAAATCCAGGGTGATTGATTCTTTGTTCTGTGATGTCAGCCACTGTACTTAATGTTCACATGTTGATATCTTGTCTGTATAATATTTTTAAATACTAATCCTTGACACCTCTACATATCCTTTTTTCTTACCTGTGTCAGTATAAGGATCACTGTCTGAGAAACGATGTAGGCTGGGAAGTTAGCAAGAACAAATCAGCTTATTTCTCTGTTTCTTGGAAAGTGAACTTTTTATTTTCAGCTTACTTGTGGTATTGACTTAAGCTTCCTTTTTTCTAATCTTCAAAACCAGATGAAACGACTACAGAGTGCCATGACAGAAGGTGGTGTGGTTCTGCGGGAACCTCGGAGAATCTATGAATAAGACAGAAGCATTAATTGTTCTGAATGTGATGAAACTGTCAGCTACTATAGCCACCAAAAGAACATCTGGAAGAACAACCAGATTGGAAGTTCATAGCAATAATGTCATGGTGGAATATTATTTGTAGTTAAGGTCATACCCCTTCCCCTTATGTATGTATTTTTTTTAAATCAAGGGCTAAATTATTCCCCTCTCTTGGATATGAGAGAAATATCTAAGAAAAGCAGTCACCAATTATAGTTAACTTTGAAAGATAAATTAAAAGTTGTTTATCAGTTATAAAATAAAGGCATTATGAACTCCTATTTTCTGGTTATATGAAATTTTCTTTGCCTTTGAGCTCACTGTGGCAAGCGTACGCGCGAGTTTTATGTAAAGCACTTACTAGCATGTTTGGCTCATGGTTAGTGATCCCAGTAAATGGCCAGTTTGCTACTCAGGGTGTTGAGGGTATTTTCCTAAAATAGGAAATGGCAATATCAGTCTAAGTTTATTATAAACACTGTGTGAAGAAAAAAGAGGCTAATGCTAACCTCACTTGGGCTCTTGGTTCCTTATTTTATTTTCATTTATTTATTTATTTATTTATTTATTTTGAGACAGAATCTTGCTTTGATGCCCAGGCTAGGGTGAGTGCCTTGGCATCAGCCTAGCTCACAGCAACCTCAAACTCCTGGGCTCAAGCTATCCTGCTGCCTAAGCCTCCCAAGTAGCTGGGACTACAGGCATGAGCCACTATGCCTGGCTAATTTTTTCTATATATAAGTTGGCCAATTAATTTCTTTCTATTTATAGTAGAGATGGGGTCTCGCTCTTGTTCAGGCTGGTTTCAAACTCCTGACCTCGAGCAATCCTCCTGCCTTGGCCTCCCAGAGTGCTAGGATTATAGGCATGAGCCACTGTGCCCGGCCTATTTTTTATTTTTGAGACAGTCTCACTCTGTTGCCCAGGCTAGAGTGCCGTGGTGTCAGCCTACCTCGTGGCAACCTCAAACTTTTGGGCTCAAGCAGTTCTACTGCCTCAGCCTCTCGAGTAGCTGGGACTATAGGCATGCGCCACCATGCCCGACTAATATTTTCTATATATTTTTAGTTGTCCAGCTAATTTTTTTTCTATTTTTTTTGTTTTTTTAGTAGAGACGGGGTCTCACTCTTGATTAGGCTGGTTTCAAACTCCTGAGCTCAAGCAATCTTCCCGCCTTGGCCAGAGTGCTAGAATTACAGGTGTGAGCCATTGCGCCTGGCCTATTGGTTCCTAATATAGAAAAAATTTGAAAGAGGGAAGGTGTGCCATGAGTGACTGAAATCAAAAGTGGAAACAGGGTGTGTGCTCAACTTGCCATGATGTGAACATTTATTAGGTAGGATATAAAGCTCGAAGTGCATGCAAGTTAATCTAAAATTGGAGCCTGGCTTGATGGGAAGGAACCACAGCAATTCTCAGAAAGGAGCTGATTAAATCAAAGAAAGGTGTTAACTTCTGGCTTCCTTGTGAGAAGGAAGAACCTGTAAGCAGTTAAGAGCATTATCTTCCAATTTTTTAAATGTATACCCCAATTATACATCTATTTAGAAGTAAAATGTTACCACTGCCAATTTGGGTATTCAGTATGTTATTTTAAAAAGACAAATCTGTATGCACCAACATTTCTTAAAAGTATCATTCGTTCTGAGAGGACTTCAGAATCCAGTGGCTTGATAGGCCCCTTTTGATCAATAAATATCCCAATGGAGACATTTAAAAATGTGTAGTTCTAATATTTTCTTCCTTCACCTTAAGAATTGATTGGAGTACCTTAACTTTGAGGACCAAGGTACTAGGAGGCTATTGAAATGGGAGTCTGGAATGCAAGGGAGGACATTGTAAGGAAGACCATGGACTAGTGGCTTTGGAAACAATAACAAAAATTGGGTTCACTTGTAAGGGATGCTGTAGGCAGGGATTTCTGCAAGGAGTAGGAGTGCACTAGAGAATCTCTGGACACCAAGAATTCCTTTAATCTAAGGGGCAATTCTTGAATCTTTGTATGGGAAATTTAATACAAAGTGTCAAGACAGTGGTGAGGTGGACAAAGAGTGAGGAAAAAGATGTGGGGGGCAGGGTAGAAGGCAGGAAGACACCAATATCGGCATTGACAGAGAAGTTGGCAAGAGGTGATGATTTAAAAAAGGATAAGTGGCAGCTACAGTACCTGCCTATTGCAATTCCTCCAGGCCAGGTGCTGCTCCTACCCTGATCATCCCTTCCCAGGCTATACTTGCTCCTGCTATCCTACCATGCCACTTACGTTTTACCTCCATGTAAATGACACCCTCATCCTAAGGACTGCAAAGAAATTGCTGAAGAGCAAAGTAAAGGGGCTTTGATTGCAAGCAAACTTCACCTTTGCAGCAAGTTGAGCAATCAAAACACGCGCCGCGGTCAGGTGCGGTCGCTGCCAGCCGCCCCAAGCGGAGGAGGGGGCGCGTGGGGCGGGGACGCGTGGGACGACGGGGCACGTGGGGTAGGTGGCCGGTTCCACGCGCGCGAGCCCTTTAAGGCCGGGGCGGCGCGGCGGAAGCGCGTGGGCAGCACGTGGTCGCACTGGGCGCCCTCGCCCGAGCTGCGTGGCCATGGACGTGGGCGCCAATGAGTTCGAGCAGAGCCTCCCGCTGCTGCAGGAGCTCGTCCTGGACGCCGACTTCGTGGGTGAGGCGCCTGGGGTCGCGGCCCTGCCCCAGCGAGCCTGGGTGGGGGCGGCGGCAGACGGTGGCCAGGCCACAGGGGCTCGGGGGCGGCCCCCCGGGGAGGACTGCGGGATCCCTCCTGGGGCCCGTGGGCGGTGGACGTTACGCAGCAATTACCCCCTGAGCTCCGCGGGCCTGTCGCCAGGGCCCCGCCGCGGTCCGGGTGCAGCTGCGATGGCCTGGCCGGTTGCGGTGGCTTTCTCCATATTTCCCCTCTAGACCTCACTCGGCTTCTTGAGCACAAGTTGGGCACCTGCAGCACTTACAGCGTAAAGAGTGGAGGCTGCGGCCCGCGCCTGGGGACTCTTGTCTTTTTTGCCTTCCCCGCAGGTCTGGACATAGAGTTCACTGGCCTTCGTTCCAACCTGACTGGGCCCCAGCAGATCAGGTAAAGCCAAAGTGGTCTTAGAGCCCAGGCAAGAGGCACCTCGCCTGTGTCCCCTCTGTACCAGGTCCTGGCCAGGCCAGCATTGTTCCTCAGCAGGCACCCTGTTGGCTTTCGGGGGGCAGGATGAGATTGACGTGGATTGCTTCCACGTGTGTGCGCTGGGGGGCTGGCTTTTGTCCACTGGATGCAGTTCCCTAAGTGTTGCAACAAGGGGGAAATGCCGCCTCTGACTGAGAGTGGCTGATCCTGGTGCCTGCCTCCGATCTCCTCAGCCATGGAATGAGATGCCTGTTTTTCCACAGTCTTTTTGATTTGCCATCGGAGTGGTATCTAAAGACCCGTCAGAGCGTTCAGCAGTTTACAATCTGTCAGATTGGTGAGTTTAATATTCAGGTGTTTTTATTCAGGAAGATATTTTTGTCTGTGTGGTTTCCTACTGGTTGAGACAGCTTTGAGGTTTTCCCAAAGATACTGGGTATCATCTTATATGCTTGTTTTGTTTTTGACTGTATTATGCCTTATGGGATCAACACTTCGGAGCGAGCAGAATATTTAGCAGTATTGTTTCTGTGCCTAAATAAATCATAAATCATAATAAATGTTAAGGAGCAATTGCTGTGCTGTCTCAAGTAAAAATGTGTATTTTTTTTTAAAGAAAGCTTACACAAAAAATTGTTTTTTTTTCAATTGATGGGGTTTAGAGATCTTTCTTTAGCAGTTCATACAGATCAATTCATTTTTAACAGCTGCATAGTATTCCAAACTATGAACGTATCTATTAATTTTGTCTCCTAACAATGCATACTTCAGTTAGCGTTTGTGTCCAAACAAGTTTGCATTGACCATCCTGGAATTTATATATTATTACTGTCCTTTTGAGTACAACCATCTGAGATACTTACAGCAGTGGAATTGCAGAGTTAGAAAATATGTGTATTAAAGTGTTGACGGATATTGCTAAATTACTCCTCTTCCTACCAACTATCCACAAAATTTAAAGTGATTTACACCAACTACAGTGAATGTCCTTGTTTTCCTTGCTAACACTGGGTACTATCAGTGTCTAAATGTTTGTCTGCCTAGCAAAAGAAAAAGCAATATAATTATTCTGATTTACTGTCTTTTTGTTTGTTTTTTATTAGAGATGGGGTCTCGCTCTTGCTCGGGCTGGTCTTGAACTTGTGAGCTCAAGTGATCCTCCCGCCTTGGCCTCCCAGAGTGCTAGGTTTACAGGTGTGAGCCACCGTGCCTGGCCCCGATTTACTTTTTTTAATATGAGGGTCAACAGACCTTTTCTATAAAGGGCTAGATATAAACATTTTAGATTTTGCAGGCAATGTGGTTTCTGTTACATCTACTCAATCCTGCCTTTGAAACTTGAAATTGGCCATAGTTAATACAAAAACAAATGAGCATGGCTGTATTCCACTGAAATGTTGTTTACAGAAACAAACCCTGGGCTGGATTTTACTGACCCGTACCTTTACGCTGAATGGGGTATGTGTGTTTTGTGTGTGTGTTTATGTGTGTTTCCTCTCCTGTTTTTTGTTTTGCTATTTTTCTATTGTGGTTGACTTTTGGTGATGGATTTTTTTTTTTTTTTATATAGGAACTCTTTCAGAAGTATGGAAAACAGCTCTTAGTTATGTTTCTATTGTTTTACCCCAATTTGAAGTCGTCTTACTGTGCATATGATTTCTTTTCCCTTTTTTTTTTTTGGTCAAACACATTTTAAAGCAGTTAAATTTATAAGACTTTGTGGTTTTTGGTGCCTCTGGTTTTAAAACTATGAAAATGTGAATTTAATATTCTGTGTTTGAAGAACGGGCCACAATTACATTTTATAATAGTACTTTCAGTGTGAATTACAGTTTGAAAGTTCTTGTGCTTCTGGTCTTTTTTTTTTTTTTTTCTTTTGTTTATCAATAAAGATATTTACTGTTCCACAGCCCACACAGTATCTTTGGATAAAAAGTACTATTGGAAATGTTTTGTCTCTGTAGTTAACTTCAGGTAGCTTTTCTTTGGTATTCATTCCATCTACTATCATTCTTCTAGGATTGTCTGTGTTCTCCAGTATGGAAAGAGAGGCAAACAAGTATGTATAAAGAGCTTCTGCAAAACCTATGGCTCCTTCTCACCTGTGTTCCACAACTGCCCCCTTCAGATTCTGCCTGGGGCGTCCCAGTCACTTTTGCCTTGGGTGCTTCAAGCTCTCTCTTATGTCTGTTTTTCCACCTGCGTTGGCCCCAGCAGATTGCAGTTTACCCTTCGCTCCTCTCTGGTAGCAGTATCGTCCCTGTGGGGCTCTCCCGCCAGTGCTGCTCTGCACCTCCAGTGCTCCTTTCCCCGTTTCCATTGCCGTGTACCTGTGTTAAAGCAGTTAATACAATATGGTGGGTGACAGGGGTGTTTAAACTACACGGTAGCTCACAGGAACCCACAGTCAGAAAGGATGCCTGATCTATGAGGCGGCCCCCACCTGTGAACTGCTGAGGATGCCGAGCTGGGCATCCTGACTCGGCAACAGACCCAGAGGGCTTGTGGAGGGCGGGCCTGTCTCTGCAGCAGATCCTCTTCCCTAAGGCTGGGATCTCTGCGATTTTCCTCTGGTGCCCAGTGCTAGGCCTAGGACCTGAAACTCGGCAGAGGTTCAGATACCACTTACGTAAGAGAGCTCACCCTGAAGTCTGCTCTGTGAGCCAGAGTTTTTAACACGGTCTTGGCTTTTTCTCCTTATGTCTCTTTTTTCATAGGTATGTAGCCCATTCGTGTAACTTCTTTCTCTTCCCTACAACATTTGGGATTTTGGATTCAGAATTCTCTTTCCAGGCTTCTAGTGTTCAGTTTTTGAATCACTATGGCTTCAACTACAACAAGGTATGGCATCGAGGAGGGAAATGGGAATGTCTTAAATGTGATCCAGTCTCACTGGCCTGTGTAGCCCATTCCTTCCCTTTCCTCACTTGTCCACGTGAGACAGGAAGGTTTCTCTTCCCTCTGCTGCCTGGCACAGAGGATACCTCTGACTAGTCCCTCGTTCTGTTTCTGTCCTTAGTTTCTCAAAAACGGAATCCCATATATGAATGAAGAACAAGAGAAGAAAATTAAGCACAACATTCTGTGCGGGAACTGGAAAGTTCGCAGGTATGGCCTTTTCTCCAGGAACTTTCTAGTTTCTTTTCTGTTTTCTCTGCATTTCCATGGGTGGGTGTTCTGTTTCCAGAGTGTGGTAGCCTCACTGTGCACATTTAGCTGGGTGGCTCAGCTGCCTGTGCTCAGCTGAACAAGACAGCCCATGGTGCTGCTCTGCCTGGCTTGAGCTGCGCATGCCCTTCCATCTCCTCCATCCCTTTCAGCTTCCTTGTAAACCTCACAGCATCGAGTGTGATCTTAATGTTTAAAAACAAAAAAAGAGGCCAGGTGCGGTGGCTCACGCCTGTAATCCTAGCATTCTGGGAGGCCAAGGCGGGTGGATGGCTCAAGGTCAGGAGTTCAAAACCAGCCTGAGCCAGAGCGGGACCCTGTCTCTACTAAAAATAGAAAGAAATTGATTGGCCAACTAAAAATATATAGAAACAATTAGCCGGGCATGTTGGCGCATGCCTGTAGTCCCAGCTACTCGGGAGGCTGAGGCAGCAGGATCACTTGAGCCCAGGAGTTTGAGGTTGCTGTGAGCTAGGTTAATGCCATGGCACTCTAGCCAGGGCACAGAGCGAGACTCTGTCTCAAACCAAAAAAAAACAAAAAAAGAAACTGACTCTTAATTTGGTACCCAAACAGGAATTCCATTCCAGCACTTAGAGGGGTAAAATGGCTTTGTTGGACTTGCTGTGAGGTGTTGGTCCCCAGTGTGATCCTGAGACATTTTTCAAGGGTATCTCACAGGCAGTCTTGACTGTGCTGGTCATGCTGAGCACCGACTCTAGATTTGAGCTTTGGTTTGGCCATGTCTGCCCCGGCATGCATGAGATTTGCCTGTGCTCCCCAAGAGCAGGGTCTCTGCCTCTTTTCTTTGGCCTCTTGTGCCAGTCCGAGGTCCTGCAACCTCATATTCTTATAGAGGTGGGATCAGGAGTGATCAGAGTGGGAACGGCAGTGTTGTGGGTAGACCGAGCTGGTGGCCAGAGAGCCAATGCTGTTGCCTGGAGCCCAGCGCTATTAGCTAGTTGTTGGTTTGAACAAATCATTTAAGGTTTTCAGGCTTTAGATTCTTTGCCTTTATCAGGAAGGAGATTAAATTAGATAGCTTTTAACCACTTCGGTATGGTGCTCACCGGCCGTGAAATCTTGCCCACAGCCGGCACTCACAGTCCCCACAATAGTTTGTGCTGTGCATTGACGACGAATCCATTTTGCTCTTGTGTGATGAGGAAAGCTTTAAAGCACTGAAAGCTTGTTTTACTTTACAGGCAGCTTTACTTGTAATGGAAATCAGAATAGGTAACACACATATACGTTTTCATTATGTTTTTAAATGTTCACAATTTTATTTCGATAAATGAAAAATTAGAAAAGTCATATCACGGCTGTCGGCTAAAGTCGACGCTTGGCTTTGTGCCTTCATATCACAGCTGTCAGCTAAAGTCTCTGTGTGCATTCATCTGTGGCTGTCGTCTATAGTCAACGCCGGGCTGTGCACGTCCGTCTGTGGCTGTTGGCTATAGTTGACGCTGGTACCGAAGTGGTTAACTCTGAAATGTGGGAATTGATTATCTGGTCTAAATAATTATGTTATGTAATGTTGGAGGGGTTTTTGTTGGTTGGGGTTTTTTTTTTTTTTGTAGGTGCTGGTTTTCATATAAAAAATATAGCTTTTGATAAGGGAAAAATGAAATTTGGGTTTTTAACCTTCTGTTATTTTCAAATGTTGGAGAAGGTCTTATCTCAAAATAATATTATTATTTCTAACACAGAGAATGCATTTACCGAAGTCCCTGTCTTTTCCTTATTTTCCCAGATAGTTCTGTCACCTCTGAAAACTGAATAAAGAAGTAGGTTCTGATAGTAATGCTTAGTATTGATTAGATACCAATATCTCCTCCTCCATGTATCCCAGAGACATAGAAAGGGATCGAATGTATTCCCGTGAGCCTACGGAAGAACGTAGGCCAGCTGTTTGGCTTCCTATTGCATAGAAAGACTAGGAGGATAAATGGTCTTTGGTGCACTTTCTCTACGAGATTGCAGTATTAAAACCAGGAGCCTCAGAAACCACTCATGTTAACATCGTCTTAGGGCCCTGGTGTGGCTTCCTCCAACATTTCTGCTTTTATGTGCCCATCTTTTAGCTCTCTCGATAAAGACCAAATCAAGGTGGTAATTGATGAAGTGACGCGGTGGCTGGACCTAGCTGAGGAAGGAGAATGGATGACTCTTCCGGGTATCGCTGGTAGGCAGGAGGCTGCTCCTCCAACCTGGGGGCATCAGGACAGGTCACTGTCATGTGCCACCCTCTTTTTCCCATGGATCCTCGTCCCAACTGCGTCGTGACTGAATCTGACACAGCATTCGTTCACTAGATATGTGGTCTTGTGGTTAGATAAAACTCTGACCTGAATCCAAAAGTTGAGGACTTTTCAACCTACTTTGAATTTCAAGGCCAAGGAGGTCAAGTTACATTCATGAGCTATCCTTTTGGTGCCTGAGCTCGAGCGCCCTATGTACTGCTATTTTATTGACTCTTGTTAATCTGAGTTTTTTCTCCTACAGTGCAGTGCAGCACATGATGAACATGCCCTAGCTTAGCAGTTCTCAGAGCCTGGTCTGTGGATCCCAGGAGTCTGAGACTCTTCCTGAGGGGTCCACAAAGTCAAAACTATTTTCTGAGTATCACTCAGCTGTCACTTGTCATTGTCATCGTGCCGTCTGCACTGGTGCTAAAGCAATGGTGGGCAAACCTGCTGGCACTTCAGCACAAATTAAGGCAGGAGCACCAAAGTGTGCTGGTGGTAGTCATTGTATTTGCTGCCACTCTCTCTCAGTTCAAAAAGGCCAGCTTTGCTTAAGAACTTCCTTGGTGAAGAAGTATTATTCTTAGTTTTATTAAATCTCAACCTTTGGTTGCTCACCTTTTTAATATTATGTCAACAAGGATGCAAAAAATAAGTACACAGAAGACACTGCTGCATACCAAAATACAGCGATTGTGTTGAGCAAAAGCACTTGTGTAGTTTCTTGAGAGCTGGATTAGCTGTTTTTTGTTGTTTTTTTTTTTGAGACAGAGTCTCGCTTTGTTGCCCAGGCTAGAGTGAGTGCCGTGGCGTCAGCCTAGCTCACAGCAACCTCAAACTCCTGGGCTCAAGCAATCCTGCTGCCTCAGCCTCCTGAGTAGCTGGGACTACAGGCATGTGCCACCACGCCCTGCTAATTTTTTCTATATATATTAGTTGGCCAATTAATTTCTATTTATAGTAGAGACAGGGTCTCGCTGTTGCTCAGGCTGATTTTGAACTGACCTGGAGCAAATCCGCCCGCCTTGGCCTCCAAGAGAGCTAGGATTACAGGCATGAGCCACCGTGCCCAGCCTGTTTTTTTGTTTGTTTGTTTGTTTTTTATTTTTTTAATGAAATGTGATTTCTTACTGGAAAGAACTGACCAATTTAGACTTGGATATTTTGCAATCATTTTCTCAAATGAATAAAGTGAGCCTGTCACTTCAAGGAAACTAACTCATAGTATTTGCTAGTGATAAAATTAAAGCTTTCAGTCAAACTGGAATTTTGCAGAACTTGCACCTGCTACCATAAGCTTGACAACTTCCCGTACCAAGACCTATTTGAAATCAGTGGTCACATTCACAAATGCCTTGCTGATGTGTTGTGTAATGAAATGTGTGGGCATTTGAAAGATCTGCATAACTGCCAATTGGTGCTTTCCAAATAACCAATGCATGATGTACAAAGTCATGGATAAAAAGGATTCAAGGTATAAGATAGGCCAGTGAATTTTAAGGTAACAAAACAAAATTCATTAACATGATATCATTCCACATTATAACTTCTCTTTAAGAAACTATGGTTTGTTGAATTTTGGTACACTATTAAGAATATCCAGTCACTTGATTTTAGATATTCTGTTCCGTTTTCCATCTACACATCTGTTTGAGGCTGGATCTTCTTCATATATTTCAGCAATTACGACGTATCACAACAGATGGAATGCAGATGCAGATATAAAGTTCTAGCCAGATGTTAAAGAGATTTGCAGAAATATGAAACAATATTTCTCTTCTCACTAAATTGTTCCGGAAAATAGTTTTTTTTTTTTTTTATAAGTGTTACTTTTGTTAATGTATAATGGGTTTTTTGTTTAAAAGAAACTTCTTTTTTTTCTTTTTAATTTTTTTTTTTTTTTTGAGACAGAGTCTCACTTTATTGCCCAGGCTAGAGTGAGTGCCATGGCGTCAGCCTAGCTCACAGCAACCTCAAACTCCTGGGGTCAAGCAATCCTGCTGCCTCAGCCTCCCAAGTAGCTGGGACTACAGGCATGTGCCACCATGCCCGGCTGATTTTTTCTATATATATTAGTTGGCCAATTAATTTCTTTCTATTTATAGTAGAGATGGGGTCTCGCTCTTGC